>PVKS010000303.1:0-77729 GCA_004027875.1 Aplodontia rufa
CAAGGAGAAAGATCTGGGTCTAATTTCAACTTTCTGCAAGTGGCTGTCCAGTTTGTCCAGCACCGTTTGTTGAAAAGGCTGTCTCTCCTCCATGTAATATTTTGTCCCCCTGTCAAAAATCAGATGTTTAAAGATTTGAGGGTTTGTTTCAGGGTCTTCTATTCTATTCCATTGGTCTTCTTTCCTATCTTGATACCAGTACCATGCTGTCTTTGTTACTACGGCTCTATAGTATAGTTTTAGATCTGGTATGGCAAAACTGGCTGTTTCGTCTTTCTTGCTTAGTAATGTTTTGGCAATTCTAGGTTTCTTATTGTTCCAAATGAATTTGAGAATTGCTTTTTCTATGTCTGTAGAGAACGAAATAGTTATCTTAATAGGGGTAGCATTAAATCTATATAAAGCTTTAGGTAGAATGGCCATTTTTATTATATTTTTTCTGCCTAACCAAGAGCATGGGACATTGTTCCATCTTCTTACGTCATCTTGGATTTCATTCTTCAATGACCAATAATTTTCGTTGTAGAGATCTTTGATGTCCCTTGTAAGATTAATTCACAAGTATTTATTCTTTTCAAAGATATTGTGAATGGGACTGATTTCCCAATTTCTTCATCAGTCCTATTATTATTAGTGTATAGGAAAGCTATTGATTTATGAGTGTTGATCTTGTAGCCTGCCACTTTGCTAAATCTGTTTAGAAGTTCAAGCAGTTTACTGATGGAATTTTTTGAATCTTCCAGATACAGGATCATGTCATCAGACTTCTCTTCCTATTCTTATCCCTTAATTTCCTTCTCTTGCCTGATTGCTCCAGCTAGGGTCTCTAGACAATATTGAATAAAAGTGGTGAGAGTGGATAGCCTTGTCTTGTTTTGATTTTAGTGGAAATGCTTTCAGCTTTTCTCCATTTAGTATTATACTAGCTGAGGGTTTAGCATATATAGTATATAGCCTTTACAAAGGTCAGAAATGATCCTTCGATTCCTATCTTCTCTAGAGTTTTGAGCATAAAAGGGTACTTGATTTTATCAAAGGCCTTTTCTGCATCAATTGAGATGATCATATGGTTTTTGTACTTGATTCTATTTAAGTGGTGAATTACATTAATTGTTTTGCGTATTTTGTACCAGCCCTGCATACCTGGGATGAATCCCACTTGATCATGATGGATTTTGTTTTTTGATCCAATCTGCTAATCTGTCTTTTGAGTGGTGGGATTGAGACCATTCACAGTCAGTGTTAGAACAGAACACTGAATTGTGGTAGTTATAGACCATAGTGATTGCGTTTTATTAGTAAATTCTGTGCTGTCTTGGTTGGCTATTGAATTTTCTGTTTCTGGGTTTTGAGTAGTGTTCACTTGTTCTTCTCTCTGGAGTTTATGTTTGAGGATTCTTTGTAGTGCTTGTTTTCTGTTCACAAATGGTGCATGTTTGATCTTGTCATTATACGTTCTTATTTCACCCTCAAATTTGAAGCTGCCTTTTGCCGGTTATAGTATTCTTGCCTGCATGTTGTAGTCATTCAGACGTTGAAAGATCTCCTTCCATGATCTTGCTTCCAGATTCTGAGCTGAAAAGTCAGAGGTAATTCATACTGGTTTGCCTCTGAATGTGATTTGGCATTTCTCCCTTGCAGATTTTAATATTATTTCCTTGATTTTCCTTTTGTACATTTTGAATATGATGTTCCTTGGTGAGCTGCTCAGATGATTTAGGACTATTGGGTGTCCTATAGGCTTTCTGGATTAGCATGTCTGACTCTATTTTTATATGGTAAAAATTTTCTTTAACTGTTTCATTGAGAATGTTCCTTATACCATTTCTTTGCATTTCAATATCTTCCTGTATCCCGATTACTCTTATATTGTTTCTTCTCATTTCATCCCAGACATTTTAAAAATTCTGTTCGTGTTCTGTGAGTTTTTTTCTTTTTTGTCATCTGTGTGGTCAAGCTTGCTCAGCCTGTCCTCATTGTCAGAAGTCCCTTCTTCAATAGCTGAGGTTCTATTTTCTATAGAAGTTAGTCTATTATTAAATTCATCCATGGTTCCTCTGATGTCATTGACTATAGTTTTTAGCTCTATTTCTTCCTTTTTGAGTATGTCTATTTCTTTGATAATAGAGTTTCTCAACTTTTGAGTTTTCTCACTTCGTGCCTTCATTAAATCTTCTGTTAGTTCATTGTTCCTTTTAGTTATCAGATCATTGATAAATTGTTCTAGATTTTCATCCTGCTCTCTGACTGTGGGCTCTTTGCTAGGGCAGTTGTGGGTTTGAAGTGAGCCTCTTCTAGTTTGATTCTTCATCTTTGAAAAGGTTCTTCTGGATCTTTGAAGTGGGGAATCCCTGTGTGGAAGTAAGTCTCTGGGTTCTTCTTCCTTATACGTCAAGGGTTGGGTCAGATGCCACCTCTCTGATGACCACTTCCTTCCAGAAAGCTATTTCTGCCTGGAGCCTTATTTGTTGCACCTTTGGGTCAAGGTTCCAGGAGTCAGATTGGCACCTGGTGGGGTTGCTGGGCAGCCCACTGCATTGTGTTAGAGGTATGTCATTGGGTGCTAGGGTCCCAGAAGTGCAGCCTGGGCCAGAATGGATCAACCTTTGTGCTGCACTGGGATCTAGGGTCCTTGGTGGTGGGATGGGACCAATATATCTGGACTTGGCAGGTGTGTGTGACAGTTGGGTGGTATCTGGGTGTGGGGTCCTTGGAGGTGTCTAGCTTGCCTGCTGTGGAGAATCAATTTTATTTAGTTTTTCATTGCCCCTACACTTTGTTGTGTGCATGTGCTGGGGTTCAAACCTGCATCCTTGCACATCCCAGGCAAGCACCATAACCCCTGAGCCACTGCTCCAGCCCCTCCTCTTTGGTTTTTTATAACAATATCTGTCATTGAGTTTAGCGGCCACCTTGACAAACCAGGATGAATTTCTTTAAAGGTCCTTAAATTAATTATATCTGTAAAGACCTATTTTCAAAATAAGATCAGATTCATAGGTACAAAAGCTCAGAGGTGGACATAACCTTTAGGGGCCACCATTAGACCCACTGCAGCTAGAATGGATGGGGCAGGTCCTTTTCTCAGGGTACTTTTAAGTTGCTGTAGAGGGAAAGGCTGGGCTCTTGCACAAATGTCACCACAAACTTGTATAAGCCATGTGTGCTGAAGTGTCATATCACCTCCCCACAAGAACTTTCCAGAATTTCTTGAGTAGATAATACCAGACCAAATGCTTCTCTTAAAGGTGTTATAAAGACACAACAAATAGAAGTTAAAGCAGGGGAACTCTTAGAAATAAAGTATAGATTCAAGTGACTGTTATTTGTGAAGAATCTAATTTTCTCTGACAGTTTTGCAGTTACATCGAAACAGTCTCTTAAGCAAAATGTATTTTCAGAAGAAAATTCTCTTTGAGTTTTACAAACTTTTCTCTGCCTGCCGATCACATAATATTGGAAAGAATTACAGCTCTGTTCTTTCTCTCTGCTTTCCTCTTGTTTGTATGCAGTTGCTCTTAATGTGGGCTTGCTGGGAAGGCAGCCCCCACCGCATGGGTCAGATGCAGCCTGCAGAGGAAGTGCTCTGGAGCCCACTGTCTTGTTAATTTGGCAAATGTTTGCAAAGCACTTCTGTCACATGGGTGGTGCTTTCTGCTATAGACACAGGGAGAAAATGGGGGGGCAGCCCTGAGAGGTGTGTGACATGGGCTACGATCAGAAAGTTCCCAGTGCCTAGGAAGCACAAAGGAGAGATGGATTTCCACAAAAGTCAACATAGAAAAAGCAAGTCACTTCCAGCCCTTTAGTAGACATGAGGCATGTTAATTAAGATGAGCTACCATTTTCACTTTTTGTAAAATCAGAAAAAAGGATAATGATAGTGGTGTAAATTCAGGCGGAGATGTTTATTAGGCTTATTGCTCTCGGGCCAATTTCACCTGCGCCGCCATGATGAGGGCAGGCATGGGAAGTGGCAGGTGGCCAGAATGGCAGGCAGGGAAAATGGCGTTGAACCTTTGCCAGGCAGCTGGTTTTGCTGGCTACCTGGAAGTTCATGATGGCGTTAGTCCTTCAGAGACTGGCTGGTGGGCCCATCAATCCTTTGGAGCTTGTCTGCCAGCATCCCAATTGGCTGTTATTTTCGGGGCAAGTTGCCCTTTGCCCTGCCCCTTAGCCAGCAGGCATGGCCTCAGTGTCTTGGCTGAAGGCACGCCCCCAGCCAGGGACCAGGCTGCTGTGAAGTGTGGACTACCTGAAGCCCTGCCCCCAGCCGGCCTAACACTTTTCAAACTAGTTTCAATCAAATATAAAAATAGTATAATATCCAGTGTTGGCAAGCATGTTAAGAAACTGACAGTCTCACACATGCTGGTGGCTTTCTAGAAGGCAATTTCATGAAAGGTTCAAAAGATCCCAAAAGACAAAACTGTTTATTCAGATATTACTTATTTCTGGGTTATTCCCAGGGTTTTTAGTTCCTCCCTGTCCTCTTGACTGTTTCCATCCTGGTGATTGACACATGGAATCAGGATGACCTATTTGGGAAGCTTCTTTTTTCATGGAACTGAGACCAGGGCTTCTATCTCCTCCAATATGTAGTGGCACACTTTACTGAACATTTTAGTCCTATAATTCCTTATAGATCAAATGCCCCTGGATATTGTCTTTGTAGAATTTTCCAAGTTTTTTTTTGCATATTACTTTTTTTTTAATAGAGGTTGACAGTGAGCGTGAGAAAGAGAGAATCAATTTTATTTAGTTTTTTTATGTGGCTTTCATTGCTGACACTTTGTTGTGTACGTGGTGCTGGGGTTTCAACCCTTGTCCTCACACATGCCAGGCAAGCACTGTAACCACTGAGCAACTGCTCTAGTCCTGCATATTTACTTTTATGGATCAAATTAAGGACTGCTTTGTCAGGTCTCCTTCATCAATACCCCTGAAAATCAAATTAGCATGTTGTTGAGGATTTACTGCTTCCAAGAGCTGGTTATTAAATTTCAGAACTTCTATAAGGTGGTTGTTAAACAGATACTCTTAAGTTACACAAAACTACAACTATTTGAATCACATTTAAAAACCAAGATACAACGTACTCAAAATTCTTGGTAATTCTTTTACTTGATTTTATCGTTCTCTGTCTTCTTCAGGTTCTTCATATGTGCTGTGTGGTGGGAGCATTGTACAAAAGGCTTTGACTTAGGACTTTGTCATCCTTTGACGATGTAACCGTGTCACACATTCAGCAGAAACTGCACTTGAGATTGGGATTTTGGGGTGATATGCAGGGAGCAATGCTGAATTGAGCTGCTGGTCAGCGGCGCGAGCTCAGCCTGTGCTCAGACACATGGTGAGCTGCTGCTCCTGTACTGCTCTGTACCGCCAAGCCGTGGTGTTTGGTGGTTAAGTGTAGCCAGTGCATTTAAACTCAGTGACATTTCCAGCTTCTTAGGGGCTCATCTAACCTGTTGCAGTAGCCTCTACCTAATGATATGCAGAGCTCTCTTCTGAGTTCTCCCTTCTGGGTACCATATTGGTCATTGGAAATAAGTCACAGTGGAATTACTTAAGGCACAGAGCTCAGCAAATGCCCTAAGACCGAGCTTTCTTTCCCAGAGGGCCTGCAGTTAAGCATTTATAAGCACACCTCTTTCTCTATAGGAGTGTCAGTTTATATTATCGTGTGTGTGTGTTTTTACCTGCATATAGTTAGCCTTTCATGTCTACCATTTCCACATCTGTAGATTAGGCCAGATTGAAAATTTCTAAAAACAAATGCATCTGTGCTGAACTTGGACAGACTTGTTTTTCTTATCATCATTCCCTAAACAATACAGTCTGACAACTATTTGCATATCATTTACATTGTATTAAGTGCTATCAGTGATCATGATTTAAGGCACACAGGAGGCTGTGTTCAGGTTACATGCAAATACTGCACCATTTTAAACAAGGAAGTCAAGCTGCCATGGATTTTGGTATCTATGGGGTTCTTGGAGACAGCCCCGAGGAGTACTGAGTGACAACTCTATGTCCAGCAAATGGGGATGGATGTCTTTCCCAGCTTTATATTTTTCTATTGGTTGCTGGGGTTATATAAAAGTGTTGAGTTAACTCACTTTTATGCTGGCTTTCTTTTTGAATTAAAGTATATGTTACAATAATTTTTATGTTGATTAGTTTGACTATCCTAATTAGATGGCCACTTTCCAATAATGATAAACTATTTTACTAAAAATTTAAATAAAAAGTGGATATTTAGGGGTTGGAACGGTGGCTGAATGGTTGTGACAATTGCCTGGCATGCATGAGGTCGCCGGATCAAACCCCAGTACCGCATACACAATGAAGTGTCGGAGCAGCAAAAGCCACATGAAACACTAAATAAAATTGATTCTCTCTCTCTCTCTCTCTCTCATTGTCCCTCTCTCTTTAAAAAAATGGATATTTATCCAAATCAAATATATTTGGCATCAATTGATATATGATTTTGAATTTGAAATGTTTTTCCTTAATTAAATATATTAATTGATGATGCAGAAAAGGCCTTTGATAAAATTCAACACCACTTTATGCTCAAAACTCTGGAGAAGATAGGGATCAAGGAAAGATACTTTAACTATGTTAGATCCATTTATGACAGACCCATAGCCAACATTATGCTCAATGGAGAAAGACTGAAAGCATTTCCACTGAATTCAGGAACAAGACAAGGTTGTCCGCTTTCACCACTCTTGTTCAACATAGTCCTTGAAACCCTTGCCAGAGCTATCAGACGAGAAGAAAATCAAAGGAATTCAAATAGGAAAAGAGGAAGTTAAGTTGTCTCTGTTTGCTGATGGCATGATCCTATACCTAGAAGACCCAATAAGCTCGACCAGAAAACTTCTAGAGCTTATAGGTGACTTCAGCAAAGTGGCTGGCTATAAGATCAATACCAGTAAATCACTAGCTTTCCTTTACTCCAGCAACAAATCCTCAGAAGAAGAAATAAGGAAATCTCTCCCAGATCGCCATCTCCTCCAAAAAAACGAAATACTTGGGCATCAACCTTACAAAGGATATTAAGGACCTCTGCAACTAAAACTATCAAACACTAAAAAAAGAAATTGCAGAAGACCTGAGTAGATGGAAAAACATTCCATGTTCATGGTTAGGCAGAATGAATATAATCAAAATGGCCATTCTACCCAAAGCCCTATACAGATTTAATGTAATCCTCATCAAGATATCAATGTCATTCTTCATGGATATAGAAAAAGCAATTCTCAAGTTCATATGGAATAACAGAAGGCCCGGATTAGCCAAAACATTACTCTGCAGGAAGGAAGAACTAGTGTGTATTTGAATCCCAGACCTGAAATTATACTACTGGGCCATAGTAACAAGCACAGCATGGTATTGGTATCAAAACAGAACTGCACACCAATGGAATAGAACAGAAGATTCTGAGACAAACCTACATATCTTTAACTATTTGATATTTGATAAAGGGGGCAAAAACATAATGCGGAAGAAAGCCTGTTCAACAAATGGTGTTGGATAAATTGGGCAGTCATGTGCAGACAACTGAAGTTGGATCCTTACCTTTCTCCTTACACAAAAATTAAATCAAAATGGTTCAAAGACCTGGATATTAAGCCAGCAACTTTTAATTTACTTGAAAAAGAAGTAGGATCGATGCTTCAGGACATACGGGTCAGTGACACCTTCCTTAAAAAAAATTCCCATGGCACAAGCAGTAATGTTAAGAATAAATGAATAGGATGCAATTAAAAGTTTTTGCTAAAGATCTAGTCAAGAGTGTCAAGAGACACCCAACAGAATGGGAGAAAATCTTTGCCTGCTGTACCTTGGACAGAGGGCTAATATCCAGATTATACAAAGAACAAAAAAATCTAAACACTAAAATCACAAATAATCCAATCAATAAATGGGCTACTGATGTAAAAGAAACTTCTCACCAGAGGAAGTCCAGAAAGCCCATAAGTACATGAGAAAATACTCTACATCATTAGCAGTAAGAGAAATGCAAATCAAAACTTCAATGAGATTCCACCTCAGTCCTGTTAGAATGGCAAAAATGAAGAATATGAACGACGGCAGGTGCTGGAGGGGCTGTGGGAAAAGAGGAACACTGTCACATTGCTGGTGGACTGCAAACTGCTTCAGGCACTCTGGAAAGCAGTGTGGAGACTCCTCAAAAAATTAGGGCTGGAACCACTTTATGACCCAGCTATCCCACTTCTGGGTATTTTCCCAAAAGAGTTAGAATCAGCATATTATGGAGATATGGCTTCATCAGTGTTTATAGCGGCTCAATTTATTCTAGCTAGACTATGTAACCAACCCAGATGCCCCTCACTTGACGAGTGAATACAAAAATTTTGTTAAATATATACAATGGACTGCTACTTGGCTATTAGAGAAAACAATATTATGGCTTTTGCAGCCAAATGGATGGAGATGGAAAAAATTATGCTAAGTGAAGTATCCCAATCTCAGAGACTCAAGGGTCAAACGTTTTCTCTCATTTATGGAAGGTAGAATACAACCATAAACAGTATATTAGATGGCTAAGCTAATAATAATCTCAAAATATATGAATTTTTATACATTGCCTAGGATACCTGGAGACATGGGGGGGTAGGGATTAGGAAGGATATCTAGGAGACTGGAGGGAGGGAATATGGGAGAATCATCTCAGAAGGAGATCTCTGACCTTCATGAGAAGTCCAAAAAAACACAGGGTTTTTTTTGGGGGAAACGTAGAACCATGGGGAGCCCAAGGGGGGCATTCATGACATGGCATCAGCCTTGGCTAACTATGTAAATGTACATATACATTTGTTCTTGATTGTTTGATAATGATTTCCCCTCAATTGTAACTCCATAGTCAACTAATTTAAAAAAAATCATTAATATATTAATTGATTAGTGTATAGGAAAGCTATTGATTTATGGGTGTTGATCTAGTAGCCTGCCACTTTGCTAAATCTGTTTATAAGTTCAAGCACTTTACTGATGGAATTTTTTGGATCTTCCAGATACCGGATCTTGTTGTTAGTAAAAAGGGAGAGTTTGACTTCCTCTCTATTTTTTATCCCTTTGATTTCTTTCTCTTGTCTAATTGCTCCAGCTAGGGTCTCAAGAACAATACTGAATAAAAGTGGTGAGAATAGATAGCCTTGCCGGTTCCTGATTTTAGTGGAAATGCTTTCAGCTTTTCTCCATTTAGTATTATACTAGCTGAGGGTTTAGCATATATAGCCTTTACATAGTTCAGAAATGATGCTTTGATCCCTATCTTCTCTAGAGTTTTGAACATAAAAGGGTGCTGGATTTTTATCAAAGGCTTTTCTGCATTGTTTGAGATGATCATATAGTTTTTGTCCTTGATTCTGTTTAAGTGGTCAATTACGTTGTTTTGCGTATGTTGAACCAGCCCTGCATTCCTGGGATGAAGCTCACTTGATCATGATGGATTATCTTCTTTATAAGTTTTTGAATATGGTTTGCTAGTTCTTTTTTTAAGGATTTTTGCATCCAAGTTCATCAGGAATATTGGTCTGTGGTTTTTTTTTTTTTTAAATGTATCCTTGCCAGGTTTTAGTATCAGAGTTATGGTTGCTTCATAAAAAGTGAATGGGAGAGTTCCCTCCTTTTCAATACTTGGGGATTAACCTTACAAGGGAAATCAAAGATCTCTACAGTGAAAATTATCAGTCATTGAAGAATGAAATCCAAGATGACCTAAGAAGATGAAAAGATGTCCGATGCTCTTGGTTAGGCATAATTAATATAATAAAAATGGCCATTGTACCTAAAGCTTTATATAGGTTTAATGCTATCCCTATAAATATACCTATGTCATTCTTTGCAGACATAGAAAAAGCAATTCTCAAATTCATTTGGAACAATAAGATTCTTAGAATTGCAAAAAAACTAAGCAAGAAAGACAAAACAAGCGGTTTTGCCATACCAGATCTAAAACTATACTGTAGAGACATAGTAAAAAAAGACAGCATGGTACTGGTATCAAGATAAGAAAGAAGACCAATGGAATAGAATAGAAGACCCTGAAAGAAACCCTCAAATCTTTAAACATCTGATTTTGACAAAGGGGGACAAAATACTACATGGAGGAGTGACAGCCTTTTCAACAAATGGTGCTGGACAAACTAGACAACCACTTGCAGAAAGTTGAAATTAGACCCAGATCTTTCTCCTTGCTTGAGAATCAAATCAAAATGGATCAAGGCGCTAGGAGTTAAATTAGCTATCTTGCAACTGATGGAAGACAAATTAGGTCCAACACTTCAGCATTTGGGAGTAGGCAAAGACTTTCTCAACGTGTCTCCTAAAGTGAAGCAAGTAAAGTAAAAAAATCAGTGAGTGGGATGCCATAAAGCTAAAAAGCTTTTGCATTGCCAAGGAAATAGTCAAGAGTCAAGAGGTTTCTACAGAAATGGAGAGAATCATGGGCTATGATTCCTCTGACAAGGGTCTCATATCCAGAATCTACAAAGTCCTCGAAAACCTCAAATCAAAAACACAAACCACCAATTAATAAATGGGCCAAAGAGCTAAATAGAAACTTCTCAACAGAAGACGTTGATCAAGCCAATGAATACATGAGAAAGTGCTCTAAATCACTAGTAATCAGAGAAATGCAAATGAAAACTACATTAAGATATCATCTCACGCCAGTCAGATTGGCAAAAATGAAGAAAATGAACACTAATAGATGCTGGAGGCGTTGTGGAGAGACAGGCACACTAACACACTGTTGGTGGAGCTGCAGACTGGTACAGCCCCTCTGGAAAGCAGCATGGAGAATCCTCAAAAAACTAGGGATGAACCCACCATATGATCCTGCTATTTCTCTCCTGGGTATTTTTCCAGGGGATTTAGAATCAGCACATTACAGCAACACAGCAATATTTAAGTTCACAGCAGCTCAATTTACAATAGCTAAATTATGGAAACAACCCAGATGTCCCTCACTGGATGAATGGATTCCAAAACTGTGGTACATATATACCGTGGAATTTTACTTAGAAATTAGAAACAATGGTATTGCAGCCTTTGAAGGTAAATGGATGGCTATGGAAGAAATCATGCTGAGAGAAGTCAGCCTAACCCAGAGAACCAAGGGTCGAATGTCTTCACTCATCTGTGGAGGCTGGAACTAGATCCTGGCCATTGAAAAAGGAGATCTATTATCATGTTTTAAATCTGGATAAGGTGTAATGTTATTCAACCAAATACATTTTTAGAGGTATTTTGGGAAGGGGAGGGGAGGGATAAGGGTGGGTAATTGGGAGGCACTCTTGGGGGTAAATCTAATCTTCAGAATCTATATACATATATTATTTCATTAAAAGATTGTTCAACAAATAAATTTCTGAATAAAAATATATTAATTGAATTTATTAATGCTAAAATATCCTTGGACTTTTGGAATAAAATTTACTTGGTGCTGGGTGCAGTGGCATGTGCCTATAATCCCAGCAGCTCAGGAGGCTAAGGTAAGAGGATTACAAATTCCAGTCCAGCCTCAGCAATTTAGGCCCTAAGCAACTTAGGGAGATCCTGTGTCAAAATAAAAAATATGAAGGGGTGGGGATGTTGCTCAGTGGTTAAGCACCTCTGCATTCAATCCCTGATAGTCTCCTCGAAACTTTACTTGGTTATCTCATGTTTTTTCATAAATAATAGACTTGGTTTCTTTTTTTTTTCCTGAAAAAATTAAATCAATTCCTCATTAGAGATTCAACATATAGTATATTCCATTAAGAAAAAATTTACTCTTTACTTCCTCCAAGAATAATACTTATGCAATTATTTAGTTCTGGAAAATTCATAATTATGCATATATATACACATATATACATATACATATGTAATATATATATACACTCATACACATTTACATCTCTTATAGGGGCATAATTTAGAAGAATCAAGAGATTGGATTGGGGGCAATGTTGGGGTAACTGGTTTAGGATCAAATGCGTATCATATTATGTGCATTTAGGATTGTACAAAAACTCAACTCTTCACTAAATATTTTTACTGAGTTGTTATACAGTCATAAATGTACATGTGGTAATAGTATACTATGTCCCGATCCTAATACAGCCACCCCCACATCACCCACACCCCAGTCTCTTGACTCTCTTATATTTCCCCCCATAAACAGATATAAATATAAGATTGTGCATTTTCCAGAATTAAATGATTGCATAAGACTTGATTTCTTAAGTTTTAAACTTTTATATTTATACACATGATATCAGTTTCAAGTTTGATAATTTTCATTTTTTGTTAATTTTGTAAAATGGTTAGGACACAAAGCTTTATAAAATGAATCGTCTTGTGTTGCACCTTTTCCTCCATTTAAACTTATCAGTGCTTAAATAGTTTTTAGCTTTTGGTCTGATGATCAGATAATACAACTTAAAATTACTTAAAATCTTCTGTTGAGATTTTTTTTGTGTGTGGCCTTATTATTTTTTAAATTCATTTTAAAACACTTAAGGCACAGGCAAAATCATTTTCTGCAGGGAAAAAATTGTTTGGTGTGTGTTTTTCAAATTCGTGTCGTTAATTACATTGGCCGTGGCTTCCTTATCCTGATTTAAATTTTCCCTTTTTCATGTGTCAAGAACTTATAGAGGTGTGTTAAATTCCCCTACGATTATTGTGTTTTTGTCGACTTCTTAGTTTAAGAGACTGCTTTTATATTTCTGTACAGTGTGACTTGCTGGGAAAAGGTCAGGATAGTTAAGATTTCTCTGTGAATTCTACCTTTTATCAAGGTAAAGTGGCTTTCTTTACACTACTTAGTGCCTGTCTTTGAATTCTGCTTTGATATGGATATGGGCACCCTGCATTTTTTTCTATTGACATTTGCCTATTAACCCCACTTGTTCTTTCAAATTTAACCTTTTGGGAATCTAATTGCCAGAGACTGTCTCTTATGGAAAATATTTAGAGATGCTCAATTTGTGGTTCAGTGTGTGAGTCAAACTGTCTTTCACGAGGGAGGTGGTGTATGAAATGGTGTAACTGCTGTATCTTGTCTAACTTTAATCATCTTTGCTCAATGCTTTCTATTCTTTATTTTTGTGTTTAAATGTGACTTACTCCCTACCTCCTTTCTAGTGTAAAGTTTGACAACCCACAGACTGTTTTTGACAGCATCAGACTAAGAATGGCTTTTACATTCTTAAAGCGTTGCAAAAGAAACAAAACAGGAATTTACAGCAGTATCTGTATGGAGCCCAGAAGCCTTAAATATTTTTTGCCTGACCCTTATAGAAAGAGTTTCCCTCTTCCTCCTTCAGCAGTATTCACATGGTAGCCTGCTCTTCCTTTTACTGTTGTATACATTTAATTGCCTTAAACACACTTCCATTTAATTTTTTTTCTAAAACTTATTTCTAATTGCTTTCAAAATTAAAAAAATATTGTATTGGCTTTCCATCATGCACATAGTGTAAGGAGCATAGTTTTATATATCCTTACATAATTGTATTTATTCCTTCATTTGTTGATGGTGTAGAATTGGAATTTTTCAAATCTATCTACCCCTTCTTTATTTTTTAAAAATGAGCCCATCATTCTTTCAGAATATAAATACACTGTATTGTCTCATTGGAAAAGTAAAAAAAAAAGAGCCCTTTTGGATAAGATGTTTAATTTTTATTTTTCTAAAGGAAGGGATAGAGAGAGAGAAGAAAAAAGAGAGAATCAACTTTGTTTAGTTTTTCGTGTGGCTTTCATTGCTCAGACAATTTGCTGCTCATGTGGTGCTGGGGTACAAACCCTTGTTCTCATGCATGCCATAACCACTGAGCCACCGCTCCAGCTTCTAGTGTGTTTCTTCTGGTAATTTTTGCAGATGGTGGCGGTGATGCTTGTGCATGTCCTGAGTCCTTTTGTGTTTGTAAATATTTTGCAGTGTCTTCCGCACATGAACAAAAAATGTTTTAAACCCTGTTGCTGTTTAATCTCTTGCTTCTGCGGTCTAGTGCTGTAAAGGAGAAGTCTGAGACCAGTCCTTTGCTTATATAAATGTTAACCCACATACATATCTTGCTTTTCCCTCTTTGAAGTATAGAAAAATATTATTCAGGATGTTAGGGAAATCACATATAGCTCATTTTTATCCGTTCTAAGTTGCTATTTAGGAATTTTCACTATCCACACAGTAGGCCTCTCTTGTCCTTCCCATTTCTAACTTCCTTTCTGGGTATTTTATTATTGGGGGCTTTCTGTTTGCTCTGGTACTGTGGTAAAAGGCTCACTGATAAGCCAACATTCCCCTGCTCTTTGAATTCCCTATGGAAATTATGCACGTGTTACTGTATTCAATGGTGGTACCTCCACAAATGATAGGAAAGTGTCAACACTGTAACTAGGGATAAAGTATAGAAGCCGAGAGTTAATTCTGTGTCTCTGTTTCTCTGTTTAATAAAGAGTCTGTATTAGTTTCCTATTGCTGCTGTAACAAAGTACTGCAAGTTTAGTAGGTTAAAACCATAGCACGGATCTATTATCTTGCAGCACTGAAGGCTGAAGTTTAAAGTCAGGGTGTCAGGGGGACTGTGCTGCTTCTGGAATCTTTAGAGGAGAATCTGTTTTCTTGCTTTCTTCAGCATCTAGAGGCCACCTACCTTCCCGAGCCCCCAGCTCTCTGTTCGTTCCCGTCTCTGCTGTCGGTACATCTTCTCTGAGCTGCCTGCCTCCTCTTATAAGGATCCTGTGATCACATTGGGCCCACTGTAGACCCACCGTAGACTCTCAAGATCCTTAACCTAATCATAGCTGCAGAATTCCCTTTTGCACACAGGGTGACATGTTCTTAGGTTCTGGGGGGTGAGAATGTGTATATTTCCAAGGGGTTGTTTGGACCCCAACAGGGTCCCTCTCACCTCTTTTGTCCCTTAGGCAGACAGCTGAGTTGGTCTCTTCTCCTGGTTCCAGAGGCACACATTGGCCCACCTCTGTCCATCTCCTTGGTGGGTCTGTGGTGTGGACAATTGTTGTGTTAACCTTCTCTTCTGGTCTAGGACTCCCATGATTCCTTGTAGCCAAATGTAACTAGGATCTTTCTTCATGAGGACCTCTTTCTTATTTTCCATATCTAACAAGTACCCAGTTGTATTCCCTAACTTAAATAGCTGGCATTTCTGAGCAAGGGCTCCATATTGCAGAGGTCCACTTTGAATGGCAGATAAAACAAGACTTTGTATTCCTGAAAAAGCAGCAGTAACATTATGGTCTTCACTCCCACCTTTTCTTCTTCATTTCTGGGCAGTTTTATTCTACATATTGCTTTTTCCATATTCCATATTCCAAGACTCTGCTCCCTACGGCTTTTAAGTACATCAAAATTCTCTTATCAATTATTGGATTCCAAACATGCTTTCTTCAGTTTAATTACCTATCTTTGAATTTTTCTAGCTTCTTAAGCCAAATCTCTTTTTCATCTCTGTTTACCCATTAAAAAAATACTTTGTTATATAAACCAGGTTTCCTTGAATTTATAGGGAACACAAAGGAGATAGTCTAAAATTTAATAGCATTTCATGCAATAAATCATTTTAGAAAAATATATTTTCTCTGTCATACTTCTTTCTCTCTTATTTAATTTTAAAAATACCTTCCTATGCCCTGTTTTGGCTATACTTTTCATTCCTAGTGATTTATAAATCAAGACAGTTCTACCTGTCCTCGTCTGTTCTCCCTGAATGGGGAAATGAATTGTTTGGGTTGCTCTTTGTCGTCAGCCCAGGGGCTGTGTGTGACATCTTGTGTCATAATGGCACATGTTGCTTACGTAGCCAACCAGTTGTTCAAGGTGTATATGTGTGTGTTACATGTGTGTGCCTACCTGTGTGTGCACTTATGTATGCACATTGATGTGATCCTAGTACTCAGGGAGGAGGCTGTGACAGGTCCATTCTAGTGACCTATCAGAAGAAGGGATCTTTCTGTTATCTTGACTCTTTGAAATATTTTACTTTTCTCTATTGATAAGGTTTAAATGTTTGCTCCTTCCACAGTTGGTGTTGAAATTTAATCCCTAGTACAGTAATATTAAAATATTACAGGGAGGAGAGACAGCCTATTCAACAAATGGTGCTAGACAAACTGGACAGTCAGTTGCAGAAAGTTGAAATTAGACCCTTATCTTTCACCTTGCACAAGAATTAAATTATAATGGATCAAGGAGCTAGGAATTAAACCAGCTACCTTGCAACTGATGGAAGAAAAATTAGGTCCAACACTCCAGCATTTGAGAGTTGGCAAAGAGTTTCTCAATATGTCTCCTAAAGTGAAGGAAGTAAAGTCAGAAATCAGTGAATGGAATGTCATAAAGCTAAAAAGCTTTTGCACTGCCAAGGAAATAATCAAAATAGTCAAGAGGCTTCCTACAGAATGGGAGAGAATCATGGGCTGTGATTATTTTGATAGGGGTCTCATACCCTGTATCTAGAAAATCCTCAAAAATCTCAGCTTCAAAAACACAAACAGCCCAATGAATAAATGGGCTGAAGAGCTAAATAGAAACTTCTCAACAGAACAAGCCAATGAATACATGAGAAAGTGCTCTAAATCATTAGTAATCAGAGAAATGCAAATGAAAACTACATTAAGATTTTACCTCATGCCAGTCAGATTGGCAAAAATGAAGAATATAAATAATAATAGATGCTGGAAGGGTTGTGGAGAGATTGGTACACTAGCACACTGTTGATGGAACTGCCGACTGGTACAGATTCTCTGGAAAGCAGTGTGGAGAATCCTCAAAAAATTAGGGATGAACCCACCATATGATCTTGTTATTCCTCTCCTGGGTACTTTTCCAGGGGATTTAGAATCAGCACATTACAGTGACACAGCACTATGTTCATAGCACCTCAATTTACAATAGCTGAATGATGGAACCAACCCAGATGCCCCTCACTGGATGAATGGATCCAAAATCTGTGGTACATATACACCATGGAGTTCTACTCAGCAATTAGAAAGAAACAATGATATTGCAGCCTTGGAAGGTAAATGGTTGGCTATGGAAGAAATCATGCTGAGTGAAGTAAGCCTAATCCAGAGAGCCAAGGGCCGAATGTCTTCACTCATCTGTGGAGGCTGGAGCTAGACCCTGGCTAGGGTGAAAGATGGTCAACTCTCATGTGTTAAACCTAGCAAAGATGTAGTGACACATAACCTAAGGCATTTGTAGAGATGTATTGGGAAGGAGGGGAGAGGGGGGCTGGGGGAGGAATAAGGGTGGGAAACTACAGGGGGCTTTAAGGGACAAATCTAATTTTCAGAATATATATTATATATAATACATATATTGTTCTGTTGGAAGCATTTTTGATTGTTTAACACATTTCTCAATTAAAAAAAAGGCCTTAAAGAGGTCCTTAGGTCAGGAGGGTGCTGCCCTCATGAAGGTTGTAATGCCCTTATAACAAGGTCTGAGGGCTGAGGTTGTAGCTCAGTGGTAGAACACCGGCAGAACATGGGTGAGGCCCTGGGGTTCATCCACAGCACCCGAAGGAATGAATGGCCTGAGGGAGCTTGTTCAGCCTTTCTATTTCCCTCTGCCATGTGAGGATGCAATAAGGAGCCTCTTTAGAAGTGGATAACAAGCCCTCCCCAGACAATGAATCTAGTAATGCCTTGATCTTAGACTTCTCTGCCTCCAGACTAGGAGAAGTAAAATTTCCATTACTTATAAATTGTGCAGTCTAAGGTCTTCCTTTATACTAGCAGGACTGGACTAAGACATCAACCAAAGCATATATTAAAAGTGACCTTTTTTTTATTTTTGGTGCCTTGGATTGACCCCAGGGGCATTTAACCACTGAGCTACACCGTACCCCTTTATTTATTTATTTATTTTTTAATTTGAGATAGGGTTTCACTAAATCACTTAGGGCCTTGCTAAGTTTCTGAGGCTGGATTTGAGCTTGTAATCCTCCTGTCTCAGCCTCCAGCACCTCTGGGACTACAGGAGTGCGCTGCTGTGCTGGGCTAAAATTGACTTTAACCTGGATGTGCCTGTATCCATGAGGCTGCTTCCAGTGTGTGATAAGTGGGCTGGCCAAGGTATAGACACGCTGGCCAGACACTCTCTGTTAGTGGATGGTGGAGGGTCCTAGGGGCCTGGGAAATGGGATAGTCTCTGGAGGTTACAGTGGTGTCCCGGAAGTGAGGGCTTGGGATGGGTCAGGCTGGAGGTCTGTAACAGGGAGCGAGTTTCCCATGGAAGGTCCATTGCTGCTCATTCTTAGCTGGACCAGTTCCCCGCCTCCTGGGTGTATTTCCTTTTGGACTCTCCCCCCAGTACTTAGTAAATCTTTCTGCAAGTTCCAGCCACTGTTAGTCATTCACAGAGCTGAGAAAGGCTTGTGCATGGGCCCTGGCTTTAAAGGGGAGAGCAGGGTCCTATGGGAGTAGGTGTTTGTGGAAGCTAGAAATGAGAAGGGTTCAATCAGAAAGTGGGGGGAAAAAGAGAAAGTTGAGTTTGGTTTTGTTCTGTTTTGTCCCCCCCCCATGTTCCACCTGGGCTCCATCTTTAGATGGGTTTTGCTTTATCCCCTCATCTGTCACATGGGGATGATAACAACACCTACTTTCTAGTGCTACTGTGGGAATTTAATGGGACTGAAGTGCTTACCTTAGCACAGGAAGCTGTGCTCAATCAAATCTGGTTCTCATGTCTTTTCTTCAGTTAGGGATACTTTGCTTGGTTTAAGGGTAGAAATCAGTTACTTTAATCATCTGTGCTTCTTTAACATTTTTTATGATTGTTTTTCTAATTCAGGAAGTACACTTTCAATGAACCAAGATTGTTCTAAGAACTTTCCATTCATATCACCCTTGTCAGAATCCTGTGGAGCAGGTACTGTTTTATTCCCATTTTACAGATGAGATAAGTGTGCAGGGAGAGCCAAACAACCCTGCTCAAAAATACCCTGCTACTAAGTCCAAATTCGGGCGTTGGCTTTAGTTTACTTTGAAGCGTGAGGTCACCCGCTCAATGAAGGCTTTGAGGACAGTTTTGTAATATTCTGTACCACTGGGAAATGGTGAAGCATGCAAGATGGAAGACCCTGGGCCAGCACTGTCTTCTAACTGAAGACAGAAAGTGGGATACCACGAGAGTCCGCGCAGGGGAGACCCCATGCCCTTCACGCCATCCGCAATATGTCTTGGTTTTCCGGCCAGGTAGTGCTTTGTGTGAGGCAGCGAAGGCAGAGTTGCCACCTGGCAGACATAGTTCTCTTTCCAGGGGAAATTTATGCATAAACGATCACAGGAAGCCTCAGTTTGCACGGGGGCGGTGGGAGACCTGTGACTTAGTGTGTTGGGGACAGTGCTGGTGTGTGCCTGTTCTTTCTCATCATAAAGTTAGTAACAGTCCTTTGTTATTTCAGGAATGTCCTGTATAGATGATCAGTTTTGTGTTCCTTAGCAAAGGGCCAGGGTGGAGGCACAGGGAACAGGTGGGGAGAGACAAATTCTCTAGCCCAGTGTCCCGTGATGCTGATGGGGCTGCTGTGCCCCCGTCTGCTCACCCTCATCCCTTTCTTCACTTGCCTCTTCTCTCCTGATACACATTTCATGATAAAACCCCCTCTCATCCCCAGTGCATGGCACAAAATTTATATGTGAGACACAGAGTCCGTCTCTCTCTCTTTCTGCTGAACTCTTTTTTTGGGCCCTTGCTTGACTGATTACAATAAATGAGGTGTCATTTAAGGGCATGTGATGTGGAGATTGCAAGTATTGGGCCCAAAGTACAAAATATTAATTGATAAAAAAGTAATTAATGAAAACCTAATTAAAGCAGACATTCTGAGCAGGGCACTCCTGGAATCCTGGGACAGACTCAATTACCAACTTTCCTCTGAGCTTATAGTGCGTAATTGAGAGGTATTAGACTCTAATGGATGAGATTAATACAAAAATTAATTAATGAAAAAGGAAATTAAATCTGAGTTTGTTGAAAAAATGTCCAGAGATGGGTACATTACACTGGAACAGTAGGTGCTAAGAAGTTTATTAATGGAAATCTTTACAAGTGACAGGGTGACACTTGGAAACATGGCACCCCCTTTTCCATGCACTGCCTCATCCTGGGTCATTTGTCTCCATTAAACTGCATCTGATGTCATCTCAGAGCCAAAGGAAACTCAAGAGGAATCCTCAGTTGCAGCACCCTTCTCATGCAGCTTTGCCAAGACAGGAAAGGGTCAACAAGGACTCAGTCTCGGGGCTGGAGTTGTGGCTCAGCTGTTGCAGGGCATGCCTGGCTTCCATGAGGTCCTGGGTTCAAACCCCAGCACCACATACACAACTAAGTGTCGGAGCACAAAAGGCCAGATGAAAAAAATGAATAAAGTTGACTTTCTCTCTCTTAAAAAAAAAATCTTAACAAAGGACTCAGTCTCCCACTCTCTCAAAAAGAAAGAGTATCAAATAGATATGTGGAGTATGATATTAAAAACAAATTTGCTTTTCCTACAGCTAGATGAAGAATTAACTTCGCTTCCTGTGCAGCAGACCTGTTTTTATAAGCACTGATGAGCATGCAGCATTTCTGAGGCCCCTAATTACACTGGCTTGCCATGTACGTCCACACACCACAGCCTGACCTTTTGCATGATTCATTGTTCTGTTTTATTGATCGGTAGTTAATCACTTCTGGATTTCGATTTCTCCCTCTGAAATGAGCTGGGGAATTTAGGGTTGCCCAGGGAGGCTCATGACACTGTTATGGCTGTTCCTGAAATTTTGTGTGCACAAAAGTAACTCGGGGAGCTTGTTGGAAATATGCAGATTCCCTAGTTGGGGCCCCCTGAGAAGCTGTGCCTTTAGTGATGGGGAGTGGCCTAGGAATCCACCTTTTCAGTGATTGGTTTAGGTTCAGGTACCTTGGGTGCTAGGATGCTTGGGGAGTCGGATGCTTCTTGCCACTGAATGAAGACCAGTTAGTTTGGATCCAAAGAGGCAGGTGTTCTGGACTCAGTGTATGTGTCTCCTAGATTCTTTAGGTCCCACCTGTCCCTTGGTCTTTGACTTCTTGCTCAACTTCTCACCTGTAGCTGCTAACATCTGTCTCACCTCCCTGGGGGGAGAAGAACGAGTTTTGGTAGTCCCCATTGCACCTGCCATGGTGGGAACTTTGGTGCCCAAGTTAATGTGAGCAGGACCTGGAGAAGCCCATGCCATGGCACGTGATCTGGTTTTTCCAATAGCTGCATGCAGGAGTTTGGGTATCACAACCTGAACATGCCAGAGAATGAACACGTCATGGGGTGAACTCTGGCCAGAGAGCCAGGAGACAAGGCAGAGACAAACTCCTCTTCGTTCCTCTCCTGAAGGAGTGTTCCTAGTCAGAGGGGCTCCATGCAGCTGCCTGACCAAGCAACAGGCTGTGTCTTCTTGTGAAGCTGTAGCCGGCTCAGGGATGCATCTTCTTGGATTTGTTCTCCTCTCTGGTTTCACTTCTTTTTCCTTCCCTGTGGCTGCCCTGGCCCTCAAAAGGAAGTCCTAGTGAGAATGCTCTGCTGTGGCCTTTCTTCCTGAGCTGCCACTTTGGGTGCCTGGCTGGGGATTAAAACAGCTAACCTTGCGGTATCTCAGCCTTTCCATCTGGTAAATGGGGCAACAACTTCAATTCTTTTGTCATGGGGAAATTTTCAAGCTTAAGGAATAATTAAGTGTAAAAAAGAAGGGTAATGTTATAATAAGAAAGTATTAGGGGCTGGATTAGTGGCTTGGTGGTTATGGTGCTTGCCTGGCATGCACAAGTACATGGGTTCAAACCCCAGCACCCGTGTACACAATTAAGTGTCAGAGCAATGAAAGCCATGTGAAAAACTCAAAGATTGATTCTCTCTCCCTCTCTCTCACTGTCCTTTTCTCTTAAAAAAAAAAAAAGTATTAACGATCATCACAGTAGTTGATACTTTTCAGTTATGACAATTTGGGGTCAGTTTTGGAAAGGGTCAGGTGTGCAGTTAGTTGGCTGAATCAGGCCTGTATCGTTCTAGAACTGTGCTCTCCAGAGCATGTTCCAAAGCCTGTTATAAGACACTGCTCTTGACAGCACACGCACACACACACACGGGAATTCTGGGACTGCAGGCTTTTAACACAGGACTTGTCAGGATCCATCTTGCTTTGTCCCCTGCATCTTCACCAACGGGCTCGTAACCTAGAGTAGCCAAGTTATCTAGTGTCTGTGCCTCATAGGTGGGTGGTCAGGATTAACGGTGTTAAAACAGACAAGTGAGTGGAATAGAGTCTGGTACATGGAAAAGGCTCAATAAATGTTAATGGTCATCATTAATATGATTTATGCTGATGTGGCTGTGTGTGTTGTGAATCACTAAGAGGGGTAGGCGAGCAGCATCTGTTAAACTCATGCTATCCATGGAGGATGAGCTTGGGTATAAATCTTCCCCTCTCACCTCCCTTTTGTACTCTTCCATCTTCTCCTTGGATAAAGGAGACGTAGAAGGAAGTGGGTACCCAGCATCCTGGAGAGCCTCAGTACCTGGCTGCACTGGGCTGGCTTCTGGGTAGCCTTTCTGGAGCCCATGTTGTTTTGCTGGTGGAGCAGGAATCGGTTTTCCTTGCTTTTTTCCTCCCTTCTCCACACACCACTCTTTCTTGCAAATGTGTCTGCAGATGGTAGTGAAGCCTGGCACACACAACCATGCATTTTCTCTGCACCCGTGTGTTGCTGGAGATGCGGATGAAATAGGGCACTCACCTTTCTGGAGTTCGCAGTGACAGGGCTCTGCCAAACCCACACTTACCACCAGGTGATCATTTTACCGTGGAAGATGAGAGGTCCATGGGGTGTGTGTCAGGATGCCTCCTCCCATCCCTAACCAGGGAAGGAGATTGGACCCAGGAGTGCTCACCCACGTCTTCAGTCATTCTTCCTGTGAATTTTGTTCATGAAGCAGTAGCTTCATTATGACTTTGCTTCCCCATAGTTCTCTCTAGGGAAGAAGGTGCTGATCAGATACTATGAAATTTGATCTTCTTGCAAGGTGTGTTTCTCCTGGGAAATCAATACCTTGGAATCTAGGTTATGCTTCAGTCTCTTACAAGTTGGATCCATTAAGTTAGTCCTGCTGAGACCTATCAGCTCTGATAGGATGGAATCAAGAGTATAGACTGAGGGCCTGGCGTCTGACCTCCCCATCCCGTCCTCCACCCATGACCATACCATGGTCCAGCCATTCTCTGGGAGAGTCTCAGTCTTCTAACTGCCCCTGTGACATCTCTCAGGTGACTCTTTTCCTCTGAGGGAGTGATACATCCCTCAGGGCAGTAACTCTCAATCAGGGGTGATTTTCCCCTTGGGGATATCTGGGAATTCTGGAGGTAATTTGGTTGTCACAACTGGGAGGGATACTAGTGGCTTCTAGTGGGGGGAGAATGCTTCCAAATGTCATATATGCCATGGTACACTCCCCACAATAAATAATTATCTGGTCCAAAGTGCCAATAGCACTAGATTGAGAGCGCCCTGCCAGACAGGTGCAGTCACCTGGTGTTGGGCTGGAGAAAGGTAGGGAATTGTCAAGGTGGAATCCTGCCACTTTTACTTAAGTTGCAGGGGCTCAGCCTCTGTACAGGCTGGGTGGCCTTAGGTTGATGACTCTTCTGAGTCATCAGTAATGGGACTCTTCTCGGACTGTGGTAGAATGTATTCTGCAGCGCCAACTGCAGATGTAGAGGACAAACTACTTCCTCCTAGGACAGAAGTCATTTGAAGTCTCCTTCAACAAGCTGTAACAAGCTGTGCTTTACTCCAGACTTCCCACCCATGCTTTATTCTGCAGGACCCCCCTGCGGATGGCTGTGAGTGTCGTGGAAAGGGGTCCTGGACTCTGACATGTGGCTTTGGCTCCCAGCTCTACCTCCTACTGGACTGTGTGCTCTTGGGTCAGTTTCTTAACTTCTCTGAGCCTCAGGCTTCTAACACACACACTGGAGGAGGTCAGGCCTGCCTTGTTGTATGTGTGCCAACTGAGAGTGAGGCCCTGGTGTAGGGCTGGGCTCTGTCACCCTCCCCACCTTCCTCCTGCCTTGCTCTTCTGCTGACTCACAGGATACCTACCAAGAGAAATGTAGTTTGATTTGGATTTGATTTTTTTCCTCTCTTTCCTCAGGCTGTCTTTTGGATTGGCTTGGTCCAGTTTTCTTTGCAGGTTTTGCAAAGGGAGGAATGATGTTAAAAAAAGAAAGTTTGTTGGAGAAGGGACCTATAAGGATGTGAAAGTGGCAGGTAGTGGGTTATCTGGCCCATTTTTTTAAAAGCACACATATATATCCACTCTGTCACCTGGTATGGTGATGCATGCCTGAGTCCCAGACACTCTGGGGGCCAAGGCAGGAGGATCATAAATTTAAGGCCAGCCTCAGCAACTTAGCGAGACTCTGTCTCAAAATTGAAAAAGGTTCTGGGGATGTAGCTTAGTGGTAGAGAACTTGCCTAGCATGTACTGGCCCCTGGGTTCAACCCTAGCACTGCAAATAAAACAACCACAACAACAAAACAAAATTCAAAACAAAACAAACTCCCATTCTCGGGATTGTCATATGGACCCAGAGCACATCTGTGAACTCAGTGAGGCAGCTGAGCATATTAGTGCTTGGTAATGGTAAGTAGATCCAGGGCACTGCCTGTCTCCCAGGAGCCGTTCCACTGCACTACATATGTGAACTCCTCATATTGTCATAAGCCTAGAGAAAAGTGCCTGTTAGCCAACCACACAGAAGTTAAGCAGTTGCTGGGCAAGCGCCAGAATTGAGATGTCAGCGGGCAGTGCAGCTGGCCCAGGTACGCTGTGTTGCTCCTCCAGGTTCCGCTGCCTTCTGTCTAGCTATTTTTGTTTTTGCTCTTGTGCTTTGTGGCTATGCGGGGACAAGATGGTTGTGATGGAGAAGGCTCTGCAGCCTCATGGTTCTGTTTCCATAGCGGTTGATTTGGGTGTGTTTGTCGGTGGGAAGGCTGGAGCCCAGCTTTGTAGTGGCTTTCCTGGTTGGTGAGGCTGGCATGACCTGTGAACTCAGCCCTGCATGGGGCAGGCTTGTGGTCTGCTGATTGAATCCTTGGGAGAGGAGAGGGAGCAGGCTGCCCACAGGATGGCTGGATGACTCTGCCCTGCTATGCCTTTGAGTCTGTCTTGACCTTCTGACTCCTCTTTAACCTGAACAGCTTCCCATGTGGCTCCTAGGAGATGGGTCCAGGGGTTTTGGTGTTTCCCCTGAGACGGAGCTTGGGTACTGAAATCATTTTCTTGGCCAGGCCCTTATGTCTGGCTCTTTTATCTTTCCTATTCCGCATCTAGTTGAGGGTGACAGGCACCATTATCCATGATCTACAGCCAAGGAAATAGAGGTTCCCACAGCATGGAAGTGGTTGACTGAGATTTGGACTCAGGGACTTGTGGCTTAGGCATTTAAGGCCTGCTGCTAAATCTCAAGTCGATTTCTGCCTTCTGTACTCATTGTCGTCATCCTAGCCCAGGCTACCATGAACTCTCCTCTGGACCATGGCAATGGACCATATGCCTACTCTTGTCTCCTTAAATTCATTTATTAGTCCAAAGATAATGAAATCTCAGCTTCTCAAGGATTGGGACCTTATCTCAAGTATCCCTGGCTGCATCCTCGCTGCTCAGCATCATGCCTGGCTCATGGTAGGTGCTGCTCCGTAAAGCTGGGAATGAATAAACAGGTGGCTGGTTAGATTTACATGTTAGAGATTTGTCCTGATAGACAATTTGCCTGTCATCATCCACCTGTTCACACATGTACCTGCCCACTCATCCCTTTTCTCCCTTCCTCCATCCCTCATCTACTCACTAATCCATTCATTCATCCATGTATCTGCCCATCTATCCCTTCCTTTCCTATTTCCTTTTCCCATCTATCTGTCCATCACTCATCTGCACATCCATAATTTACACAATCCAGTCATCTGCCATTTACCTGTCTGCTTATTTCTTTCCTCTCTCTTTCCCTCATCTATTTGACAGCCCATCCATCCATTCCTTCCTCTCTTCCCTTCTTCCCCATCTACCCATACATCACTTATCCACACATGCATAATTAATTTCCTTCCATCCACCCACCCATCCATCCATCCATCCATCCATCCATCCATGCACCATCCATCTGTCCCTGATTGATCATCTGTTCACACATATATAATTCATATCCATCCATCTATTTTTATCTATCCTTTATTCCCTCATCCATCTATCTTTTTATTCCTATCCATTCAATCAGTCATTTATCAGAATAAGAAAAAGGCAAAACACATTTAGTGCTATTAGGTCAGATTCAAATTAAGTGTTTTAAAAGTGCTCTTTGGTAAAGAAAAACTTGTATTATTTCTTATTTTAAGAGCGAATCAAGATAAAAGCAGACAGTTTTCATGAGTTAACATGTGTCTCAAAATTTGAACCTTCATCTAAAATATTAAAATGCAACCTGCGCCTTTTCTAATTTTCTCTGTAGATGATCAGAGACAGCATGGATAATTTAGATACAAGCTAAGTTCTAATTCCTTGCCTGTTAGAAAGCCACTTACACTTTGGGGTGCAAAACAGAGATTGCAGGCATATTAATATTTAAGAGCTTGGGGACTTTCTAACGCTAAGGTACAGGCATGTAAAACAACTACTCGATTACAGAGTAGATTTTTATAGTGCCCAGTCGGGGGACTATGGGCCTCACCTTGTAGCCACCATCACAGGTGCCATCCCAGAACACCAGGGATCGGGATCCCAGGTTTGCCTCTGAGGTTGGGTTTGGCATTACTGATACCACAAGGAGATGCCGGGAATTCCACACCGCTCCCACCGACTTCTGCCTGTGGTCATAGTTAACAAAGGCAGCTAGGCAAGAAGTGATGAGATTACCGGTGCAGGAGTCTCATAAATATGAGATGAGACGGCTGGGATGGAGGCTCAAAAATAAAGCGTGAAAGAGTCCTGGCTCTATATAAGAACAGGATTGATCTCCGTACACTGACAGAATGTACGATTCCCTTCGCTTTACTACCGCGCTTCTGTTTCTATAGAAACCACCAATTTTATAGACAGATAGGCTCTGCAAGAAGGTGCCGGGAGTTCAGTTTGAAGCCAAGTGCCGTCAGGGCATCGGTTCTCCCAACCCCGAGGAGGGGGCTTTCTTCTTCACTAGCTAACTAGCTCTCCTGGGAATGGTTAATGATTAGCAGGCTTGGAACTTGTCAGGATGATTACAGTAACGCTTCTAGTGCTGCCTGCCTTCCACCGAGCCCCAGGGCCATGGCTAGTTCTGGGGCTCCAGAGCGTGTTCATGGAGGTTGGAGGCTCGCAGCCCTCCTTCCCACCTTTCGTTCATTTGTTTCCTAGATACATAACAATGTGTAAGTTCCAGACGCTGTGCAGAGCCCTGGAGGAATCGGCCGCATGGTAAGGGAGGAAGACAGGCAAACCGATAACTTCATCTTGGCTCTAGTGGGGGCGGGGGGGATTTCCTGGCCATGTTACAGGGATCTCAAGGATGGTTTGGCAAAGATGGGTAATGACAAAGTGGTTCAGGTCCTTTTGTCATGTAATAAATGATTCCAGAACCTGGCAGTGTAAATCTATAGCTGTTTTATGTTTGCGATTCTGTAGGTCATGAATCAGGGCAGGTGCGTGGAGAGATTTGTCTCTGTAAGGTTTGGGGCTTCAGCTGGGCTGAGTCAAAGGCAAAGAATGATTGGAACAGCTCAGACGAGTGGATATAACTAGAGCCTTGGTACTTCTCTGTATGCCTTTTGCTGGAA
This sequence comes from Aplodontia rufa, assembly GCA_004027875.1. NCBI lineage: Eukaryota > Metazoa > Chordata > Mammalia > Rodentia > Aplodontiidae > Aplodontia > Aplodontia rufa. The sequence continues at coordinate 27,884 of PVKS010000303.1, forward strand.
CTGGGATGTCCAAGAAAGGCTCCTCTGGCTGCACCGGGCTGAGACGACTGCAACAGCTGGGGGAAGCTGGTGTCACACTGTCCTTCCCAAGGTTCCTTCCTGTGGCTGACTTCAGCTGCCTTACATCATGGCCTCCTTGGGAGGGTATCACTTCCCTGACTGTGGATGCTGCAAGGTTTCTCATGACCTTGCCTAAGAAGTTCCAGGGCGTCATTACCACTGTATTTCATTGGAAACAAGAAATCACTAAGGAAGAGCAGATCAGCTGAAAGGATAGGGGAGGAATAGGCACCACCTCTTGACCGAAGAACAGCATGTACGTCTTGAAAGAAAAAAACTGAAGCAGACATCTCAGAGGAAAGCCTCAGAGGTATAGCACCCTGAGTTTCTCTTTCTAGAAGTGGAATGGGATCCTAGTGGAGAGAAAGTAACAGGCAGTAAGGTGGGGTGGGGATTGCATGGACGTTTGGTTGTGCACATTCAGAGGGGCTGTTCTAATCAGGCCAGATTTTGCTTCAGGGAATATATTTCCAGGAGTGTGTCCATGTGGCAGAGGCATAAAAATGTTCATGGACAACTGGGTAAGTGGTCTGAATGTCAGAGTTGAGCCATACCTGGGGATGTGAACACAACTGTCACTCAACCTATCTGGGGCTGCTGGTTGTTTGTGGCAAACAGCAATCCAAGGTAGCATGAGCAAAAAGGAAGTTCATTGGGCCATGTAATTGACAACTCCCAGGGTTGGGTTCTTCAAGCATCATTGAATCTAGGAGCCTGTAGGAAACGATCAACTCTGGGTCTCTCATCTCTTCACACTTCTGTGAGCTGGCTGAACCCCTAGGCATGCTTTCTCATAGAAAGATGGCCACATCCACATGCCCCTGAGATCAATGGAAAACAGAACTGCTCACCAACAGCCATGCAGAGCTTGGGTCAGACTTACGTTGACTTATCTGAACCTGTGACTCAGACCAGAGGCAGATGAGGCTCTGATTGGCCAACCTTGAGTTATTGTCCACTCTGGAGGCAGGTTGGAGTGCAGAGGGCTGGCCCTCCAGAGGATGCTCCAGATGTTTGTAGAGAGAAATGATAGATGCACGGATGTAGGGCAGCCTGAATAGACTGCCCTCTCAGAGTGGCAACTGAGGCCAAGGGAATGAGGGAGATGGTCTGGGAAGAGTGTTGTTGAGTGAGAAGAGAAGCAGTCGGGGAAGGACCCCAAGGCACTTCAGATGGACATGCCAGCGAAGTGGGCACTGGCAAGATGCTAGATAGAATAGTGAATACTAGTAGTTGGGAGGGGCTTGGGGTCAGGGAAGGTGGAGAAACAGACATTGAATATGATCAGTGGACTCTTATGCATGTATAGAAACATCATATTGCTGTGTGCAATTAATACATGCAAATAAATAAGATGGATGGAGTCCTTGGGAAGGTAGGAGGAAATCGGGCAGTATGTAGCCTTCTGGAAACCAAAGGAAGGATGCATATCAAAAGGGAAATGCCTCTCAGCAGTCGAGTGAGAGTCACTAATTCATTCAACAGATATATATGAACGCCTAGTATGTACCAGTCATAGGGATACCAGAGTGAACCCAACAAACTTCCCTGCCCTTGTGGGTCTCACATCCTAGAGAAGGATAAAGAGGTGGCCATTAGATTCAGTGACGAGAAGGTCGATTGTCTGTGACCTTGGAGAGACACTTTCAGGCAGAGTTGGAATGCGTGTGGCAGTGCACTGAGTGGGCAGTGGGTGAAGGTGACATGGTGAAAAAGTGGACAGTGGGTGAAGGTGACATGAAAAAAAGGTGAAAAAGGCCCACTCACCTTTTTCCCTTGCAGGAAGCTTGGCTGTCGTGGAGGAGAGTCAAGGAGCCAGGCTACAGTGGAAGAGATGGGCCGGGAGATGTTTTAGTTTACTTTTATCTTTTAATTTTTAAATATGAGAGCAGGGCTCTCTCTATGCTCTGCTATTCTTCGGTGCCTTCAAATACTGTGACAGTGTCTGATCTGGTCCTCCAGAGAAGACCTTTCTACTGGTCTCATCATTGCCTGAAGGAGATACAGCATGTGCTTGGAAGGGACAGGTGATGTAAGAATTCCCCCTTCCCAAGAGAAAACGGAGGGAACTGCTTCTTCCAGAGGGGAGAAAAGGTGTCCCCATGCCCCTCCCTGTAGCTTTTGTATTGCCAGGGGCCAGAGGAGGCAGGACAACATTAAAACGTGCAAGCAGAACGTATTGAAATGCGCTTGCGTCTCCCTCCTAAATGTAACAAAATAAACAGTCCTACCTTCTCCTGAGCCTGCAGTCTGGGTTCTCAATTCTCCACCTTCCTGATTTCTAGCTGCTTGTGAATGGTGGGTTGGGCAGAATGTAGGTAGGTTGGGGTAATGTGAATAATTGGCCCCTGGATAATTGAGAGTTGATTGTAATTAACCTAATTTCGGAAGCACAGCTCAAGATCCCATACCTGCAAGAATCAGGCAACCCCAGGCAGAAACCTCTCTTTGAGGTAACTGTTCTCTTTGACTTTAAATCAGTTGTTCTTAGCCAAGGTCAATTTTGCTACCCTCCCCCACTTGCCCACCATGTGACATTTGGCAAAATCTGGAGACATTTCTGGTTTTCATGACTGCTGGAGGGGTATTGTCAGAAACTAGTGGACAGAAACCAGGGATGTCACCAAATGTCCCCTGATTCATAGGGCGAACCCCAGGACAAATGTCAACAATGTGAAGGTTGAGAAACCCCATTGGAAATCCTACTGCTTTAGTGATGGAGGGGAGTCACCAGCTCTTGAGCTAAGAAAGAAGACAAGATAGGGGCAGAACTGTACAAGTTCAGCATATATAGTTATGGAGTCTGATTTTTCCCTCTAAAAGTCAATGGGTTTTTGCTGGAGGACCCACAGTTGTATTTATATTCACATCTCAGGGCCCTTGTCTAAGGAAGCGATAACATTCTGACCTTCTTCCGTGCATGGAGTGCCCCTTGCTGATGCCACAGGGAGGTCAAGCTGCAGTCGGCTGTACTTGAAGCTGAAATACAGCACCTCTTAAACTTGTTCGTTATTGAATGCTGGGCTTGGTTTTCTGTAGCAAAATTACACAGGTACATTCATGTTAACGTTTTTCTTTTCTCTTAGTGTTGGGCCTCCCAGGGCTGGACAGGCTGGACTCTGGTGTCTGGAATGGGTTTGTTGTAAATGAGGGCTCTACCCCTTGTATGAATCACCCAGGGTGATTCGTTGGCTGGGGACAACCTGAGAGGCGGGCTGTGTCCTGCAGATGGGAGAACTTTTCCAGGTAGCTATGATCCAGATCCTTCACCCTCATTGGGTCTGGGCAGATTGAGAGAACGCTGGTTGTCAGTTCTGTGCTGTCCATCTGTGACCCTCTCTAACTTGTCATCTCTAAGCAGCCAGTGACCAAAACTCCAGTGCACATGCTGGCCCATGCCGTAAGGTGGATGAGCCTTTAGCGTGCTATGGGAGGTGAAAGGAGCCAGACCCAGAAGGTCACGTGTGACTCTGGGAGTATGTAATGTGCAGAACAAACCCACAGAGACCGAGAGCGGGTTAGTGGTGGCCAGGGAGTGGTGGGTCAGGGGTGGACAGGGGGTCTTCTCTCAGGGCGGGGTGGGTGGGCAAAAGCATTTTGGACCCGGACAGAGGAGGTGAATGTACCGAATGCTAACTGGCTCCCTTTCAAATGACCGTTTTATGTTATGTGGACAGAGCCCTGGGTGCAGCCCACGCTGTAGAGGCCCTGGTCACCAGGGGAGGCCTGTGCTGTGGGGAGTGGGCATGCTGGGGCCCTGATGGGACAGGTCTTGCCCTGTTGGATGCCGGAAGCAGGAGCATCCACTGTGGTTTTGTTTCTTTCATGTTTCATTGGAAGTGATAAATGAAGCTTTGCATTGCTTCATGGCAGATTAGTCCCGGGAGAGTCAGCAGACACTCTGCAAAGAGTTTCCCCCTCCTCCTCGACAGCCAGCTTCCTGCAGGATGGGACATAGAGCTGGGGAGGGAGTGCTCAGGCCAGTGGAGAGTGTGGGGCTGCCCACCAACTTTCCCTAGGCCCTCAGACCTTGGTGGGCTGGGCACAGGAAGGGGTAAAAGAAAAGATCCCATTTTTTATGTACTGTGTCCCAGATGTGTTCCTCTTCAGGAAGTGCATGGACACTTGTGTTTAGTCCCAGCTCGGAGATCAATTCTCCATGAGCTATGATCAGTGGTGATAAAAGTCAAACAGCTGTGTGACCTTGGGAGAGTAATTTAGTCTCTCTGTGCTCCAGCTTCCTCATCTGCAACTTGGTAGTGATAATGCCTATCTCACAGGAACCTGTGAGGCTGGGATCAGCATAGATAAAAATATATGTATATATTTCATACAGCTATAAATGCCATTTATAATATAAGCAAATTTAATATATTTCTAGTTATAATTATTATACAATTATGTTAATCTTTACAATATAATAATATATTCATATATAAGTACTATATGTAATATATGTCATGTATTTTATATATATATGTGTATATATATATATATAATATGTATACACACAGCTCCTTCTGCCATGTCTAGTCACAGTTGATTCTGACAGATACTCACTTCATTGGTAAAGTGGTGGAACGGGATGATTTTTGTATTCATGTATTAAGTTTATTGAGCTCGTACTAAGTGCCAGGCAAGGGAGTAAGCAGTGAATAAGATAAGAAATAGTCCCTGCCCTCTTGAAGCTTGCACGCCAGGGGAGATGAAGTAAGACATTGAAAACACACAACTGCAAGCTCTAGTACATCCTAGGACTAAACCCAGCCATGCTTGTGGCAGGAAACAGCTGAGAGCGGGCCTTCCATATGGTGGTTGGGGTGGGAGACATGCAAACAGCCCCGGCAGAAGAGAGGGTGCTGGTCACCTGCACAGTGAGGAAGGGGAGCTTTCCAGAAGGAGTGCAGAGGCCCTGGGGCAGTGGGGGGCTTGGCCTATGAAGGAACAGAATGAAGACCTGTGAGGTAGAGTAGTGGGGGACACTGTGCGGAGCCTGGCTGGCCATTTCAAGGATTTCATTCTGTCACAGGAAAGGGCACTGCAGAGCAAGGGTTTGATCAGATTTTTGTTATGGGAGGGTAATGGCTGCGGTGAGGGAGAGCAGTTCACAAGAGCTTCTTGGGCCGCTCCACCTCTAAGACCTTTAGCTGAGACATCGACCCCTTCTCTCCTGTACGTTTATAGAAGTCTCCAGGACAGCAGAGGCATGGTGGGCCCAGGGGCAAGGTTTCTAGAGGGGATGAACCTGGATGCTCCTTGGGCCCCACCTAGGAGTAGACCCTAATGAGAGGTTCAACTCATGGCCAGACCTTCCTGGGGCAGTGCCTGCTTCAGTCATTTCAGGCTTTGTTGAGTTGAGTAGGTGTCCAGAGAGTCATGGGTGGGACCATATACTGTATTGCAAATGGCTGGCAGGGAGGGTGTGCAGGGGATGCAGGGCACAGGAGACTGGGCTGGGGTGGAGATGTGCCCATTTTCAGTGGTTCAGAGACTAGAAGCCACTGGATGGCAGGGGCGGCCTAGGGAGGATACCTGGCCCTGGGAGAGGAGGAGGAAGCACTGGGCAGCCCTCTCTTGGCGGGGTTCCCTCCTGCTCAGCTCTAGGCCTGGGCTGCAGGCTTCAGCCTAGAGGCTCCATGCTGCCAGCCCCAGCCAATCCCAGGAGGGCTGGCTGGACACCCTCACTGGAAGCTCCAGCAGCTGGGGGCACTGATCTTCCTGCTCTGGGACGACCTCCACTGAGGGTCTGGGACTTCTTGGGACACTTTCTACTCTGTGATGTTTTGCTAACCTCAGCCTCTCCTGGATGTTCTTGGAATGGGAATTTTGGAGGAGGGAGGAAGCCCTGTTGAAGGACCTCTTTACCCTTCAAGTCATCATTTAAGTAAATGAGTGTTTGAAATGGATGCCACAGAAAATCTGCCAAGGACAGCAGGCAAGGGGCCCTTCCCTTTAAGAGTGGAAGTGCTAAATGTTAGAATCTATGGATGCCAAGGCCCTGTTGGAGAGTTTAATATGCAAATAATTTAAGCGTTTCTTTCTTTATTCAACATGTATTTATAGAACCTTGCCCAAAGTCGTTAATAATAATAGACATTTGTTGAACACTTCTCGTATGCCAGGGAGTGTTGAAATATTCTATTTGTATTAACTCTTGGAATCCTGTGTCAACTCATCGAGGTTGGTACCATCACTATCCCTAGTTGGGGGGCTGGAGTGGTAGCTCAGTGGTTGGAGTGCTTGCCTGGCATACGTGAGAACCTGGGCTCAAACTGTAGTACCACATGTGCAACTAAGTGTCGGAGAAGCAAACAAAACAACAACAACAACAAACCCATGAAAAAATAGTTGATTTTCTCTCTCTCTCCCTTCCCCCTCCCCCCTCCTTCTCTCTCGCTTTAAAAAATAACGGAGACAAGAGTGGGTCACCTGATAAAGGCCATTTAGCCCCACCTATCAGAGGCAGGATGAGAACTCAGAACCAGCAACTGCACCCCTGTGCTTTGCTCCCCCAGTGCTGAGCCCTGCTGAGTACCCGGGATATGAGAGACACAGGATAAACCTTCGCTCTTCTGTTTCCCTTGGTTTGGTGTAAGGAGACAGACTTTGGACAAACACCTAGAAAACTACGAAAATGATAAAGTAAATGAAGGGGAATTCCAGTAAGAGGTGTAAAGGGGTACCTTCCCTATTCTTATTCATTTATTTATTTGTTGTTCCATAGGAAAAAGAAAGCCCCATGCATACCCAGCTAGCAACACTTCCTTCGAGGCCTCTCGTTGGTGTGTTCACCTGCTCTTCCCTGGGAGCAGTGGTGTGTTGGGTGGATGGATGGCCTGTCTTTCTTCTTGATTGTCCAGTGCTCCATCTTTCTCTTGCCTCTCCTGTCCCCTATCATGCCCACTGCTATTTGCAAGATGTCTTTGGGCTGGACATCTGTGGTTGTCCCATGATACTTTTGGAATCAGAGCTCTATCAATGAATTTCTCAGGGCAGTGGTCTCCCCTGCCACCTCCCTGTATTTCATTTCCACCATGGTGTTTTTGCAGCCTGAGCGTTCATCCTGCTGATCCTTTGCTCTTGCCCCTGTCCCTTGGAGTGGCTGTATTTTTGTTGTTTGGGATGAGAAGGTTGACTTCTCAATTGTAATATGCTTAAGAAGAGCCATTTGGCTTGACCTCTCCTAGGACACTCCCTGGGCCATTGAAGGTGACTGTTGAGGCATGTTGTAGCCACTCTCACAGAGCCTCCTCTCCATTATTGCTTTGTGGAATTGTTTGACTTCATCTGATTTCCTGAGGGATGTTTCTCTATTGCTAATACTTCCTTCTCTAAGCTCAAGGAGTTCATGGCCAACCAGGGCATGTGAGAGCAGCCTGTGAAGTCAAGTCCCATCTCTCTCTTCTCTTGTCTCAGGGAGTGAAAGAAGTGGTTTGGAAGAATGCTCTGGGTCTGAGAAGAACATGTGGGTATGTACAGGAGGCACGGGAGCCGGGTAGAAGCCGTAGTAGTCAGACTAGGTCAGGGTCCTGAGAACGAAAGGAAAATAAATGTGAATGGCATTGTGCGTGGGGAAGTTGGCAGGACCTGATGACCCATCGAAATGTGTACCAGGGAGGGGACAGAGGAGAAGCAAGGTGATTGCAAGGTTTCCAGGTGGCCAGGTACCTTTTATAGAAAAAGAAGAGCCAAGGGGAAGAAGATGAGAAGTGATGTTTATTGAGCACCTGGTATGGGCTGGGCCCTGTGTGAAGTTCTTCTTCAGATGACATCTTGAGATCCTAATGATAACTTTTTCATCTTGAGTTCTTAAGGATAACTTTTGTTGCCTTCTATTTGCCAACATATTTTACTGATGAGGAAGCTGTGGCTTTGACAGGTTAAGCTGTTCCCATCTGAATGGGCTTAGAGACACTTTTCTGAACTTTTATTTTGTTAAGATTGTGCCTTTTCTATGAACATTAATTTAAAAAAATTGTGAAATGAAGTCAAGGTAGACCACCCCCTGCAACACAAATCCTTTTTTTTATTGGTAGTGTTGAAATGGACCTAGCTCAGTGGGAGGATTTAGCCACAGGTAGAGTTCTCATTTTCTAAGCAAGCTTGTGATTCTTTGTAGTCTTCTCTCAGGAGATGCATACCGTGTTCTGCTTGTCTTGTGTCTGAGCTAGGTGTGAGCCTATTCTTTTGCCCAGGGCAAAGGTCATGTATGTGTTTGTGTCTCTTACCTACCTATCACATTGTAGATACCCCAATGTATAAACAGTCTCCTGTCTCTCCTTTGACTTCCTTTCTGATTTCCAAAGCTTTCCTGTCTTCATGGACCCATTTTACCCTTCATGTTGCTGTTCTGGTCATTCCAGCCCATCTCTTTTTATGTCTCCTCTTTGCCTCGGTTATGGCTGGGTGAATATATCCTATTTCCCCAGTGAGCTTGTGATCTCTTTGACAGCATCAAAGCCTCTGCAATTTGACCATTTTATATTCCCCGCAGTATCTGGCGTGATGCCTCAGTGCAGAGCTAGTGTGGTGTAACACACTAAGCGTGCAGTTCAGAGGTGGAGGAAACTAGATTCGAATCTTTGCTGGACCATTTTGTAGATTGGTGATCTTGGGTAAGGTACTTTAATTAATTTGAGCATCAGCGTCCTCACTGGTAGAACTGAAGCAATAAGGGCTATCCTTTGTGAAAATTGTGTTTTGAAGATGAAATTGTTAAGTACAGACTATAATCCTGGCATGATGGCTGGCACATACTACACGTGTAATAAATGCTGGTGTATTTTTACCCATTGTTCTTTGGAGGGTGATCAAGTGGTGACTTTGAGAGGGGAGATCATTTACCTTGATCTATCTCTCCTACTTGTGCTGAGCGAGTCAGTATTCAGTGAGTATTGCACAGATGGAGGAAGGGCGAAGCGCGTTGTCTCCTTTCCTAACACATCCACTCTCACTTTTTGGCTCCGAATCTTTATTTCTACATGGAATTTAATCATTTATTAATGCTATAATTTATTCATTCATTTCCTTTCTCTCTCATTAAAATCTAAGCCCTTTGAAGGCCAAATCCTTGTTTGATTCCAGCACAGACCCTGATCTTAGTCGAGAACCTGGCACACAGTAGCCATCAAGTAAATATTAGGTGAGAGAATGAAAAAATGAATCCATGGATTGACTTCAGTTTGATTAAGCTTTTTTTAGCCCCGACTTGCTCAGGTACGGAGGGAGACACTGGATATAGAGATTAATAAAAACAAACCCTGCTCTCAAGAAGGGAAGGAGAAGAGGAGGAGAAGAATGGGCTCCATTCCTTAGTCAAATGGAGATGGAATGTCCATGTTTTCCAGCTCCTGAGCCAGTCTTGGTGGACACAGGGATGGAGATGGATCAGTGGTTGGAGAACACTTGGATTTAAAGTCTTACATATTCAGAGTCATTCTGCTTTGGTCCTGGCTTTCTTCCCTTACTCTGGATCAGCCTCCAAGGCCACCTTACCTGGCAGCAGAAGTTGACAGCCCATTGAAATTGATGAAATATTTAAGCATGTGCCATCAGAATGTGCTAAGCTCTGCCATTTGGGAAAAATTCCTTTAATCAGAGGCCTGACCCATGCAAATGGGGAAAGCTGGTTGCCGTGTCTCCTTTTTCTACGGATTATACAGAAACCAGTAACGGTTATGGGGCAGCGAGTTGATAAAAGCATTTCTGGAGATCAAGTACTAAATGGCTTCTTTATTGCTCACCTCTCAAGGAACCTTCTGTTTAAACTGCCTATAGTAAGTGCAGGTTAGACCTGTGAAGTTATTAGAAACGCCGTTCTTAAGCCTGAGAACTTTATTTTTTAATTGGTTTCTTTTTCTTCCCTTTTTTTAAAACTACTAATGCAATAGGAAGAATGGAAATTTGTAATTTCTTAAGACACAGGAACTATTGAGAGAGAGAACAAAGAGGCTATTGAAACACTATAGACTGTTCGGTAAAACTGAAAAACACCCTTAACCCCTTGCCTCCTTTCATTCCACAGTGGAGCATCTCTAACGAGCCGGGGGATGGGAGGAAGGCTAGATCGCTGCACAACTCCTGTTGAATGAGAAGTAGACAGCAGCTAAGAAGGGAAGCGCTGTTAATGACAGGGCAGGGACTTGTTGTCTTCAGGCTCTTTCTTCTGCACTTCCTTTCTCTGCTCTTCTGTCTTGATTGAAGGTCTCACCATGCTACAACTGGGTCTTAGTCAAAGTCTGTGGCTGCTTGAATCAGCTTTCCTAAAGGCACCATGTTGAAAGGGAAAGGTCATGAAAAATCACATACTGATTCAAGCTCCGCTATTGCGGGCAAAGGAATCCGTAACTCGATGGAACACGATGATTGGCTTCATACTCCAGAGGCCACCCTTTCTGGTTATCTGATTTTGATTTTATAGTATCTAGTTTACAACTGGGAATCGTAGATACCTGATAGATATGCATATGCTTTCCTGTCCCACAGAGATTCAACTGATCCACCAACCTTTTTCCCCTAAAATGTTAAACCTCCATTTGCAATCCTCTTAAATATTTCTCATCTAGAGATGTGTCTGCTCATTGGGTTCTCTTTTGAACCACTTATAATGTCTTAATCTTCAGTGATGAATGATATAATAAAATCTTTAACATGTTTTATATCTGTGTGAATCATGACTTTACCATATTTGAAAATTTATGTTTGATCAGGAGTTACTTAAAGTAGTCTTGAAGAGACAACCTCTCCAAGTCTCAGTGTCCTCCTTTGTGAAATGGGAATAATAATCCAGGATGAAATCATCCCAAACTTTAGCAAGGGTTTTGCTAGGCCTCGTCTCATTTAGAATTTATGAAATAATATTTAGCTATTGTGGATGGTTAAAGGAATAATGTTTGTGAAAACACTTTTACCAAGGGTGATTCATGGGGTGTGGTTTAGATTTTAACCGTTTCTATTATCATTGGCAACAAATGAAGATTTAAGAGCTGCTTTCAACAGTCTGAGGTCTTAGAAAGGAGAGGAACATTCTCTGGTTTCCCCAGAAGGTGAACTGGAGCCAATGGTTGCAGCGACAGGATTGGAGTTTGGCTAATGTGATGGGGAGGGTGGCCACCTCTTACATCAGCACTCCTGATGGCGTGGGGCAGTGAGGTTCCTGTTACTGAAAGTATGCACATGGAGCCTGTGTTGCTCACAGCAGCTGCAGTAATAAAGACAGTCCCAGACTTGGTCCCCATTTCTGAGAAACTTAATTCAGAGAAACTTTGGCACATGTGGGAGAAATGACCACAACCAATTGCCAAGAAATCTGAGAGCCAGCCATAGCTTGCCAGTCATTGGAGAGCTTGTGAGCCCTGCATCTATGTATATATGCAAATAATGTATGAGCAGTACTTGGTGCATAATAGATGCACACCCAATACTGGTTGTAAATCTGCATCTTATAATGGGTTTTCCACTTACTGATGGAAGAAGATCTTGGATCCCTGTGCAGTAGCGTGGTGTGCATTATATGTAAGGACTGGGATCTCCCTGCCCAGGGTAAGGCTGCTGGCGAGGTGTGGGGGCAGATAGAGGGATCTGGTTGTAGGTGCAGTGAGGAAACAGGCTCAAGCCTGCTTGTGAACGTTGGCTGTCACCCAGGTGCAGACTGAGACTCACTCTCAGACATTCTGACTCCAAGTCCAGTGCTCACATTAGTTTCCTGCCACTTCCAAAGCTGCACTCTTGGTCTTACCTTTAAACTCACTCCTCTCTTAACCTCAATTCCATTCTCCAGGTACTCGGGCTACCACCTCAGAGCTATTGCAAATTTCTGTCCTTTGATCACACTCCACTTCCAACCCATGGACAAATCCTTGGCTGTGCCTCCGAAATATCCCAGAATCTAGTGTGCTCATGTCTTCCACTGCCTCCTTGGGTGGGCCCACGTGGACTCTCATCTCGATTAGAGCTGCAGCCTTTTGATTCAGCTCTCTCTTTCTACCCTAACCACGCCACTCAAGTGCTTCCCACCCAGCAGTCAGAGGAGGGCTGTTAAGCTGTGGGACAGTAGATGTCACTCCTATGTCCCAGGTCCTCCCGTAGCTCTGCATCTCATGCAGAATACACGACAAAGTCTTTACAAAGTCCTCAGAGGCCTTACAGGGTCTGCCTTTCACATCTCTCTCCTCAAACACTCATTAAATACGTGTTGGAAATGAATGAAGTCCTTTTCAGACACTCTAATGTTTCAGTTCTTTGGTGAGAGTCTCCGGTGATATTTCCTAGGGCATTATTGTTGTTGGTCTTTTGTGGTGCGTGGGATTGAACCCACAGCTTTGTGCATGCATGGCAAGAGCTCTGATAACTGAGCTGTACCTCAGCCCCTCTTCTGGGGTTCTATTGGGCATTTTTTGTAGAAGGATGTTTTTTGACCTGTGTGCTTGTTAACTTGCCTGAACTGAGAGATGCCTAGGAAATTAGTGAAGCACATTTCTAGGCATGTGTGAGGGTGTCTCCAGAGACCACTGGCATGTGGGACAGCAAACTGAGGGGGAAGACCCACCCTGAATGTGGACAGCACCATCCAATAAGCTGGGGGCCTGGATGGAACAAAAGGGGAATGGGGAGGAAGCCGCCAGCTAGGCAAGTTGGATTCTTCTTGAGCCTGTGGACATCAGACTACAGCCCCTCTGCCTTTCAGCATGGACTCACACCAGTGGCTCTCCAGGGAGCTCCAGGCCTCAGCCTGGGACTGCATCACTCTGACCCTCTGGTTCCAAGGCTCCAGCTTCTTGGACTGAACAGCTCCTGACTTCCCTGGCTCTCCAGCCTGCAGACGGTCACTGTGGGACTATCCAGCCTCCGAGAGTGTAAACCAATCTAACCAATCCCTTTTTATAATTATTGGTTCTGTTCTTCTGGAGATCCCCAGTGAAGAGGACAAGGCTCTCAATAATCCCCAATAATCCCACTCTCAATGTTCATGTCCTTGAGTAATTCCTTTCCTTCATCTGTGGACTGGATATAGAGACTTGCTTTTCAATAACAAAATATGGCAATAATAAAATGAAGGGATGTCACTTCCAAGGTGAGGGTGACATCTGTCTTGTTAGTACTCCTGTGTAGGTGCCTTCTCCTGCCTTCTTGCTTGCTTGCTATGATGAAGCAAGGTGGCATGCCATGAGGTCCTCTTTAGCAAGGTCCACAAAGCAAAAAGCCAAGGGAGACCTCTGACCTATAGCTCATTAAGAACCAAGGCCTCTGTCTATCAGCCCATAAGGACAATTCTGCTAACAACCATGTGAGTGAGCTTAGAAGCAGAATCTTCCCTGGCCAGCCTTTGTTTGAGATTGCAGCCCTGGCCTACATCTCAATAGCAGTCTAATGAGACACCAGAACAGAGGAACTGGCTAAGCTCCATCTGGATTCCTGTCTCCCAGAAAATATGAGATAGTAAGTGTGTATTATACTCAGCTGCTAACTTTGGGGGTAATTGGTTATGCAGCAGTAGGTAACCAATATACTTTTATTGTTTTCTTTGTCTTTTGGATACTATATTTTTATTAGAGGAGTTGAATTCTTCTTCCTCCTGTCTCTTCTATCAGTGACACATTCATTCATTCATTACCACCCCCTCTCTTTCTGTCTCATTTAAGGCTTTCCTGGCATAGGCATTTGACTTCAGGACCAGCAAACTGCCTGAGACCCTGGTAGTGAAGCCACAGTAAGATGTGTAATTTCTCTGTCTTCTGACACCACAGAAAGCAAAGTCTTTGGCAAATTTGTTCAATGATTCCGAGGTGTGTCACTGCCTGGAAGGCTGTCTAATATTTATAGGAAGCTGAAAGTTAGGCACTGGGGAAAAATGTGTTCCAGACTGTTGAACTTATTTTCAGATAGAATCATATTCTCTGAAAAATTGTGGGGGATGCTGCTCTGATAGGGAATTCACTATGATCATATGGCTCACTGGGCTTGTATTGTGGCTGAGAAAAATCATCTTGTCAGGTTGGGAAGACGACAGTCACATCTCCTCAGCTGGCTGGTGATAGATGTTTGAGGACAGGCTGAAGGTGCGGCTGCATTCTTCTTCAAACTGAAAGCCACCGAGTTGCATTTTAAAGTAAATCAACAAAAAGAGGGGCGCTTTGACAGAAACATCACTGGTCGCATCTTATTGGCGGCACGATCTGGTACACGAAATGGAAAGCTTTGAGATAAGTGTTTGGAAATTCTGAGAGGTGTCTTGTCTGTCATTCGTAATGGCTGAAAACCTGGAGGAAAACATATTCTCACATGGAAGGGTTTGAGGGAGGTAAATTGAATCAGTCAGTGAGTCAGTCAACCCACTTGCAGAACTGCTTTTCTGCTTTGTGCCTAGCACCATGTTCAGGGCTAAAAAAACCCAGTCAAATGAGAGCCAGTGCTTGCCAGCAAGGGGTTTACGGAATGGAGAGGTTGGGGACAGACTTCTCCACAACAGTTCAATGAGGGCCTCAAAAGGGGACAAATGAAAGCTTTATTGAGCAGGCAGATGAATTGGGTTGGGAGGCGGCAGGATAAATATCTAGGGGAGCAGAGGGCATTCTGGGATGAAACAGCCTATGCATAGGCCCAGAGGTGCAAGCTGGTTTGGCTGGGTTGGAGAATTAATAGAAAAGCTCATCAAGGCTGATGTGTATCAGCAAGAAAGGACGAGGGCTGGTGAGGCTGGTCCAGGAAGGCCTTGAGGGCTGGGCTGAAGCTTCCATTCGATCCCTGCAGCAACAGGGAGCCCGCATCGGGGCAGCTGGCCAGACTTGGGGTTTAGAAGAGTCACCCTTAGGTCCAGTGCGGAGGAGAGGCTGGAAGAGGCGAGGGTGGGGACAGGCAGACTCGTGAGGGCTGAGGGCGGAGGCCAGGACATTCGTTTCAGCGCTGCTCCGAACCTTGCTTGCTGTGGGCCCTTTGACCTTTCCTTCCTGAGGATTCACCGCAGTGTTTCTGGGTGGCGGCAGGCACCTGTGGGGAGGCCATACAGCTGCAGGTGATCATTTCAGAAACAACCGAGGTGTCTGGGGCAGACAATCGAGTGTCAGGGCCCTTCTCTACAACGCAGCGAGGCCTCACCCTGAGTGTGGGGTAACCAGCTGTCCTGGTCACTAGGACACGAAACTTCTAGTTCCGAAACTGGGATGTCCCGGGAACACGGGGACAAGTTACACTGCCCTGGCTGCGTGGCACAGCATGCTGGCCAAGGTGGGGACACAAGGTTCCCTTCTTTACTTAGCATCCCTCACCCCTTTGCTTCTCAACTTCAGAAGCTGATGCAATCAGTAGTTTTTGAGCTCTTTTGTCTGGGTCCCAGCTGGTCCCCCACCTTTTTTTTTTTTTTTTAAAGGTGGCACTGGTCTTGGTGGCCCGTGGTGGTCACCAGACCATGGGCGGGCATATGCTTTGCTAAGGGGGGCTCCTTGTGCAGGATTCTTGCCTTCTGAGAGAATGAACTCAGAAGGTCTGTGCCCAAGCCAGGCCTGTGTGTGGCATTCAAGAGGGGAAGAATCCACTGGGACCTCCATCCATAGTGTCCCGTCTATATGTGGTAATTGGGATTTATGTAGTTAGAAAAAGTGTAGACAGGATGGGATGCATTTTGAGTGCTGCATAGGTAAAATGAAGACCACTGGTCAGGACCGTTACTGTCACTTCAAGGCTTTGGCTCGCTGCTAGCAGCAATGTGTCTGGTAGCCACCTCCCTTTTGCTAAAAAGCTGTGCATCATCTGTGTGTGCCTGGCTCTCAGAAGAAAACCCTATCAGTCCTTCCCTGAATAGTTGTTAAGCACCCACCTTGGGTCCTCTCATCTAATTCCCACCTGGTGCAGTGGTGCACATTAGCAGTTCCCAGCCCCTCTCCCCAGCAGAATCCTGTTCTGACCTTTTAGAAGGTACTCTTTCATTCCGAGCAGAGGAGTCTCTGTACACACTTGCTCCACGCAGAGTTTACTTCTCCTCTGAGATTTTTAGTCTTTCCCTCGTACTCTTTTAAAGAGAGAGAGAGAGAGAGAATGAATATCAATCAGTTTTATGAATATCAATCTGGCCTTTGCTTCCCCAACACTGAGTTGTGTGTATGTGTGTGTGGTGCTGGGTTTTGAACCCGGATCCTCACACATGCCAGGCAAGTACGGCAACCACTGAGCCACTGCTCCAGCCCTGAGCTTTTTAGCTTTTAGGGTCAGTGATGTCTCCCCCGCTGACATCTGCTTGTCCCACTCAGTTTGAGCTGCCCTAACAAGATACACAGGCTGGGTTTTTAAGCTACAGGTATTTATTTTCTCAGTTCCTGTGGCTCATGTTCCAAATCACAGTTCTGGTGAATTTGGTGACTGCAAGGGCTTTTGTTCCTGCCTTGCAGATGGCTGCCTTCTCATTGGGGCCTCTTGTGGCCTTTCCTCAGTGTGTGCATGCAGAGAGAAAGATTTCCTTCTTGTAAAGCCACCAATCGTGTTGGATTAGGACCCCACCCTTACGTCCTCACTTAACCTTGATTACCTTCCCAAAGCCCAGGCTATAGTGTCATTGAGGGTTAGGGCTTCAACCCACACATGTGCAGGTACATGATTTAGCTCAGAACTCTGCTCTTTTCCAAGTCTGGCTCTAGATCCCCACTCCTGGTCTGAGATTTGGCCCCCAGAGTGAGTGGACTCCTAGGGCTGTGGGTGGTGGCCAAGGAGGAGTGGGCGGGAGGGGCTGGCTCATCCAAGCAGCATACAGATGAGGATTCTTCTCTTTTTAAAGCATCTGTATTTTAGATACCAGGTGCAAGCATCATCATAGGCCCAGTTCATTCATTTGGCAGCTAAATCATGCAACTTTCTGGAAGGTACATTTGTTTCTGCAGTGCAGGCTTCGTGCACAGCGGAGAGGGTGAGTCACAGGAATTGTGCGTGAGGGTAGAGGACTTGGATGAGGCAGTTGGACCGGGACCTCACCTGGCACCGTCTCACTGCAGGAGTGTCATTGAGTGAGTGATGGATGGCTGAAAGCCAGAACCATGTAACTTGGTTCTTCCAGCCAAGTTTTCCAAGTTTACCTATAAGCTGATCCTGGTGTCTTGAAGAAGACTTTATAAAATGAGGTAGGAATGCGGCCCGAGTTTTCTAGAAGGTTGACCTGCAGTGGTATGGATGTGGCCCTCAGCTGATGGGACACAGGCAGCAGGAAAAGGACCCAGGAGAGTAGTGGGATGGTTTCCCATTGCACTGATGTTGCAGACAGGTGTGAGATATGTCTGGAGCTCCAAAAGCAGAGCTAATCTTCCTCACCATCACCAGGCACTGTCCATACCTGGTTCCTGTCCCCTTCCCTGCTTTATGAGACACAAATGCAGGGAGATGATGTGTAAGCCTGTCCCAAGTGCCTGCTTTCAGAAGGGGCACCCAGGGGTACTAAAGGCAGCAGCCTACAGGCAGGTTTCCCAGGTGGGGGACCATTTGTAGCTCCATCAGGCTCTAAGGTGGGAACACAACTTGCAGTTATGAGTTACATGGCCATTCCAGTGTCCATAATATTCATAATCAATAGTGAAGGAGAAATTTCAAGTGCTTGATAAATGGTTTGCTAACTCATTGTCATGGCAACTGCTAATCCTTGAGGGGTCTTTCAGGAATAGTTTCCTGAGTGGTTTTCTCTGACATATGCTGGCAGGAGCTGAGAACACTTGTATTCCCAAAAACATCAGACCAAGTATCATTTTTTAGAATTGGCTTAAGGGGAAAACGTCCCCATCATTTTGTCTCTAAGGACAGTGATTAAGGAAGCCTTGTCCAACACAGGCTCAGAGTCCTGTCATATCAAAGCAACTTTTCTCCCTTGCTGATTTCTTTGTGTGTCTGTGTGAGTAAGCTTTCCATTGCTATAATGAAATACCTGAGTTTATCAACTCATTAAAAGAAAAGATCTATATTGGCTCACAGTTTTGGAGATTTCAACCTATGACTGACTCACTGTATCACTTTGGGCCTGGGGCACCATCATTCTGGAAGTATCTGGCACAGCCAGACCACTCAACTCATGACCAAGAAGTAAGGAGAAAAGAAGGAAAGGGTCAAGGCCCCACAGTCCGCTTCAAGGGCCCACCCCAGTGGCCTAAAGACCTCCCCCTAAGCCCTACCTTTTAAATCTTCCACCATCTCCCAATAGCACCTACCTGGGGACCGAACCTCTAACACATAGACCCTTGGGGGGCATTCAATATGTAAACATCTTCCTTTATTATTTTTTTGAACATTTTCATCTAAAAAATATAAAATTTTCAGTAGAAAATTTAGAAAGCAATGGAAAAAGCACAGAAAATATAAAACCTGTCTGTAAGAACATCAGCAATTAATGCATTTTCTTTTAGTATTTTTTCCTCTTCATATTTATGCCTCTGTATCTTTTAAACACAATTGGAATAATTATGTGTGTGATACATTATTTCCTACCCTGCATTATTATTTAGCATTTTATTATCCACATGTCCCCACACTTTGGGTTATGTGGAACTCTAAATTATTGATAACAGCATGCGCTCCTGCCGCATGATAAGATCACAACTTATTTCACCAGGCTTCTGTGGTTGAATACTTTGGAATTCCATTGCGTTCTTACAAATAAGCATGTACTGAATATCCTTGCAGGGAAGACGTACAGAAATCTTCCTAGGAGAGAGTTACTGTGTCAAAGGCTCCAGATATCAGAGACTAGCACATGTACCTACACTTCCTCCTGGGAATCTGTTGGCAACGTCCGTGCCTACCAGCAGCACTGGCTTCACAGCTGTCTTGCTTCACTGATGGGCAAAGCACAAAGGAGAATTGAGGTATCTGCTGTTGTCATGGCCAATTTGTTATTCTAGCATCTGCAGCTTAGGGCCAGGCTGTCCAGGCAAAGCCACTGGTAGGAGGGATGTTAGGTGTGGGAAGAATCAAAAGGTAGGTAGGACTGGCAAGGTCAGCCGTTTGGGAGTCCATGTTTTCTTCTTCTGGATTGAAGTGAGGGAGAGGAGGAGGGCAGCCTGCTTTGATAAGTGACAGCTTCTACAAGGATGGAGGATCAGCCTCACTGGAATAGAGAAGGTAGGTATGGCAGAGGCTCAGATACCTGGAGCATCAGAACGACTGTCAGCAGAGGCCTCGAAGCCACCGTCAGGCCTTGTCTCAGTTGGCTGCAGGCCATTCTCTCACAACTGCTTTTCTGGCTGACCCTTTTTTTTAACTGCCTGGGTAGCTGGACCCTTACCTGCCCACCAGAAATGCCACAGCAGGGCATCCCACGGTTCCTGTTGTCATCTCTCTGTGTTGTCACTCTCCTGGACGTAGGCCAGAGGCACATACATGGCATGAGGACAGGTGCACCCCAGAGGTTCTCTCCTCTTTTTGGCCCATTCAGCCCATAGCTCATAGCTGCAGGTGTAGGGCTCTCCAGACAGCTGCAGTCACCCTGCAGCGTCCTGTCTGGGCTGTGTCCTTCCTTCTCCTCCCTCTGCCCTGCTCTGGGCCTCTCTGAGGGCTGCCTTGCCAGGAGCAGCTGTTGATTCCGATTTTCATCAGGACTTTGATAATTAAAATTCGAAGCTCTTCAGACATTTGCGTTCTATTACATTGAAGGAGCAGCTGTTTAAATTTGGGGTGGGGACCCAGAGCCTTGCACAGTGAGCTTTGATTTAGATTAAGCACGTATGTGGATTCTACATCCTCATTGTCCACAGCAGCTTTGGAGAAGCCCTTCCTCCTCTCCCTGCCCCCATCCCTGCACTGTGTGCCTGGCACTATGCTACTTGCTTCTGCTTAGTGACTGATAGCATGCACCCCATGGCAGACTGCATGGGTCACACCCCAATTCTGCACTTTACGGGCTTGGTGACCTTGGGTAAGTTACCTAACCTCTCTGCAAAATGAGAGATAGCACACAGAGGCTCCAGCACAGCACAGGTGCCTGATTAGTGTTTGTTTTAGCTGTCAGAGTTTTATTCCGTGTCCTTGAGAGCTCGGCATCACACCCATCTTACGGAAGAGGCTGTGGGGTCTGTACCTATAGTGGGGTGCTGGGTTCTGACTGTAGGCCTGCATGCATCTCACACCATGACCAGCTCCTCCTCCCTTCTCTCTGTGTAGCATTTATGCTGCTCCACCCAAGCAGGCGTAGCCTCTGGTTCTTTACCTTCATCTGCAAGGCAATGGCTTTAACTCTGGATTTGCCAAACACCACCATTTATTAATTTCTTTATTAATTTAATTAATTAATTCCTTGTTGGACTCTCAGGTTTTCCTGGCTTTTTTCACTGCAGATACGTGAACTTAAAAACCCCACCTGCACATCATTACCCATGTTGTTTTATAGCCTGGGGCTGCTCAGACCTATGAACACACGCGCATGCCTCAGCAGGGAGACATCCCCTTCTCAGGTAACGGCAGTCTAGAGGTGGCCTGGAGCAGGCTGCCCCATCAGTAGGATTAGTGGCAGTGTTGGTGGCAGCTGCCATCCTTTGCTGGGAACACATTGTAAGTCTGGCTGCCACCCTGCTGGGGTTTAACATACATTATTTAATTCCATCCCAGGACAATCCTAGAGGTAAGTGTGATTTCCTCTCTGTTGCGCATGGAACAATGAGTCATATAGAGGTTCAGAAACAGGTCCTGGGACCCATGGGGTGGAAACAGGCTGAGATTGCAACCTGGTTGTGGAGCCCCTGGAAGCTGTGTGGTTCTGCCACACCCCATGGATTCTCACCCTAGGGGTGTCATCCACTGTGATGCATAGCCAGAGCCCGGGCAGGAGACAATCTGGGAAGTGCTTTCAGGAGATTTCTGCTCCCTGTGAAACGTGTTATCCTTCATCCCTTGGCTTCTGTAAGTACCCAGAAGCATCGAATGTGGTGCAGAATGAGTAGCTTTGCTCTCTGAACCTGCTGGTTATTGGAGAGGAGCCACGCCTAAAGTCCAGGCCAAGCAGCCCTTTGCTGAGTCTGTGCCCCAGAGAAGGTCAGTGCCAGGGCTCAGTGCAGGTCCAGGGAGGAGAGGATGAAGGGGTGGTGAGCCAGCACCCATGAGGGGTCACGGGAGCTCACAGGTGTCTGACCAGGGCTCAGGCTTGGTCGGAGAGGGAAGGTCCCTCATTCCAGTACGAAAGCACAGCCTGAGGGAACTGAGTCTGAAGGTGGGATGTGGCCCTCTGGAGCTAAGGCCCCTCAGGTACAGTCCCAGGGTCAGTGGGCCTGTGCTGGCCAGACCTTCTGCTACCCCTATGAGCTGTCTCAAGGGGAGATGGCCCAAAAGGGCCCAGCTGGCAGAAGTATTCCCTCTTGGAGGAGATTCCCAGGAGGATCTTGGGGTGAAGTGAGTTTTAAAGACGTTCCATGGAGCTGGGACTTCCAGATAACAAAAAGTCTGGTGTCAGACATCTATACAGGGACTGTGGAAATTACGAGCACCTGGTACTGTCATGCAGTGGGCAGGCTTTCATAGCTGTTAGGGAGGGACAGGGAGTCAAACCTGCCTTTTCTCAACTGCTCTGAGTGTTTAGTCCGGTGATTCTCAAAGTGTAGACCCTGGAGTGGAGGAATCGGCTTCACCTGGAAACTTGGAAATGCAAATTCTCAGGCCCCATCCCAGACCTATGAAAAGCTCAGGGAGTAGACCAGCAACCTGTGTGGTTCTCCCATTGATTCTGACTCACCCTCAAGTCCAAAAACTACCGCCAGAAGCTGCTGGTGATTCTTGACATTTTAGGCAATCCATGGGCAGGGCATCCAAGAGCAGCAAATTACAGAGAAAACACTTCTTTTTTCATTTCTTTCTTGTCTTCTTCAAGCAAGGAGAACCTCTCGGTTTGGGGGTATCCATAATTCCCTGTTCATCTTACACTTTATAATACTCATTTTTGAGGGGTGAGTACTGGGAATTGAATCCAGTGGCGCTTAACCACTGAACCACATCCTCAGCCCATTTATTTATTTATTTATTTATTTATATTTTTTAGACACTGTCTTGCTAAATTACGCAGGGACTTGTTAAGTTGCTGGGGCTGCCTTTGAATTTGTGATCCTCCTGCCTCAGCCTCCTCTGCTGCTGGGATTACAGCTATGTGCCATTGTGTCTGGCCTAATTCTCATTTTTATATTGGAGAAAACCAGTCTCAGGATGAGAACCTCAGGGAAAGCAACAGTATCCAGGCAGGATTTACTTTTTCTTGCTTTTATTGATTTTGTTTTGAGCCTCATCATGTGTGTATGGCAAATGAGCCTGTTTTCTGTTTGGGGTAGTGATGTGGAGTATCCTTTTAAAACAACTTAAGAAAAAGTGAGCCCTTGAAAAACATTAACTACTAGTGCAGGAGGAAGTAGGATTTGACCAAGCTTGTGCTAGAGGCCCCAGGGTGTGTAAGAAGCATGTTGAGGAGCCAGCACTTCTGTAGCGGTGGCTTGCAGATTCCCGGATGCTTTGCGGGGGTCTGTGCTCATCATCTGAGGCTGTGGGTTTCCATCTGGGAAGGTGCTTCTCTCTTCCGAAAGGCAGTGCCATGTGGCCGCAAGGATTCTCATATTGTGCACATGTGCATGTGCACTGGATCCCCCTGGGAGGTTCCTTACAAAACTGGTTGCTCAGTTCCCATCCCTGAACTACTGTATTCAATCAGCAACCCTGGAGCACAGCCCAGGAATGTGCATCTATCAAGTTCACAGGTGGTTCATGTGACCAGTAATGCCTGAGAACCGCAGACAAAGTATAAGAACCCGGGATCTGTGAATCCAGACTACACGTGTTCAAGTCTCCATGCAACCCCGCCAGTTCACCTAACCTTTCTGAGCCCCTCCCCTGACCTGCACTGTACAGTGAGGTCAATGGCAGGTGTGAAGCTCAGGTAATTTACACGCTGGGATGGTCCCTACACATTTGGGCCAGTTAGTATGAGCTTAGCTTTCTCCACCTTGAGGAAGACATTCAAAGCGATTTTACTCACAAGGAAGCCATCATGGTAAAGAGATAGAGATGTTCATGCGTGGGTGGTAGGAAAAGTCTGGGCTTCTTCTCATCCATTTTGCTCCTTGTTGGTGCCCTTGTGGCCATCAAGTCATTGTGTTCCCAAGACTCACAGGTGTGGCCTCAGATGCTGGTGGGTGCTTCCCAGCCTCTTCGCCAGGTGGGGGCTGCCTTCATGATCAGGACGAGAGGTTGTTTTGTAGGTCAGTGCTGCAGCCTTCCTCAGCCAACTGTGTGCGGTTTTGAACTCAGAGATCTTCCAGGGCTCGTTAGCACAGGCTGAAACAGGAAAAATCTTGCAAGTGTTAAGGGGAAGGTATAAAAGGTATCGAGGGGAATTCTCGTGTGGACTGGTAGCATGTATTCAGAATGTGTTGTCCAGCTTGAAACAGGACATTGGTGACATTGTATGCTGTGGACGATGTGTGTGGGGTGTCTGGAATGGATGCCAAGGCTGCTGGCTCTTTCAGGTCCTTGTCGACGGACCCTGTTAAGTCATCTGCCTTCTGTAGGCTCCACTCTTTCCCAAAGGCAAACACAGCAAACAATAATGAACTTGCCTTGTGGGGCTATTATTCTGATGACGAAGGCACACGTGGAAAGTGTGCTGTCACCTAGACGGAGGTGTGCAGGTGATGGTTCCCATCTGTCATCTGTGCATTCAGCAGTGGTCCCTGAAGTTTTGCACACTTTATTTCCTTTGATTTAGAGATGACAAATTCATGACGTGGGTCCAGCCGAGTGCAGAGGCATGTGCTCTTCTGAGTACGAGGTGTTCTTTAAAAACCGCTGCAGAATGACCTTGGACAGGATTTGTATTTATTTGGTTTGTTGAGCATCCCACCCCTCCATGTTGTCCAGTCTGTGGCTTTGCTTCTTTTTATTACCTGTGAATCCAGAAATCCCTGGTGGTGACTTCTAATGTCTTTGCTTTCCAGATACAGTCCCCAAGTGCAGTGAATGATCAGGCTCGGATGTGAAGGGATGGCCCTCACAGAGGCATGGCTGGGCACTGGTAGCTGTGGTTAATGGGGCAGGAAGGAGTGTGGAAGGGTCTCCCTGACTCTGTTATGAGCTTCACCAGACTATAAAAGTGGAATGTAGGACTCAGCAAATAGCCACGAGTGAGGTGTTGGGGACCCCAGATGCTGGATGTCCACCCAGCTTGTGGGGTGGTCAGGAGAGGCTTCCTGCAGGAGGCCTCCGTGCTTGAATTACACTTCCAAGGATGAGGATGCCTTAGCCCAGGGGTGCTTTAGGCTTCACCTGTCTACAAAGTTAAGGCCACGAAAGCATTAACTGCTGCAGTGCATTTGAATGACCTCAGTGGAGCTGGGCCAGGATGAGCTGGAGGTGGGTGGTGGTGGGAAGGGAGTCACCCTGCATACCTGCATACACTTCTGTTCCTGCAGGAAACAGAAGTGTGTAACTAAAGAGAATTTAATAAAGCAACCACTAGTGGTGAGAATTTAATAAAGCAACCACTAGTGGTGAAGGCAAAGCTAAGGGAAGCTGTGAGGGGTGTTGAGGCCCCAGGGAGATCAGAGGAACAGGTTTTGAAGAGGGTGGCAAGTATCAGCTTTGGGCATCTGAGATGTGAGATGTCTTTTGGATATCTAGGTGGATGTGCCAATAGGTAGTTATAGATATACAGGGGTCTCGAGGAGAGTTCTAGAATAAGGAGGCAAACCCAGGAGTAGTCAGTGCATGGATGCTGTTTCAAGTTGTGGACTTGGATAAGATGCTCAGGGATAAATGTGGAGAGAAGACGAGAAATCCAAAGACTGAGCCCTAAGCCCTGCAGTATAACAGTAATGAGGAAGAGCTGGGGGGGTGGAGCTGGATAGTCAAGAAAAATTTGGAGGGAAGACAGGTAGGTGAGGGGTGTGTCTGGGATCCCAGAGAAGGAGGTAATCAACTGTCAACACTGCCCAGGGAGCCAGCGTGCTGGTGACTGAGGAGGATTGACCTTCAGATTCAGCCATTTGGAGTCCATGGGTGACCTTGAGTTGAGCAATTTCACCCCCTGGGTGGCAGGGAGAGCCTGGTTGGAGTGGAGAACAATGGGACACCACACACAGCTGCAGACTCCTGCTTTACCTTGTTCTAAGGACCTCAAAGTGATAGCATGCACCTACCGACTTTTACAGGCCTAAATTAGCTTTTTATTTGGAAAGAAATTAAAGTAATAAAACCATATTTCAGAAATTTTTAAAAATGGAGAAGATGAAAATAACCCCCTGATTCCACTTGGTTTATATCATCACCGCTGGAATATTTTAGTTTCCAGGGCCCCATGCTTACCCCGCCTTATTAGGCTATCGTTTTTTTTTAACCATTTGTAATGCTAGCATCAGCTCTTTTTTTTTTTTTTTTTTTTGCTTTTCTCTCTTAACACTTCATCAAGAGCATTTTCCCATGCCGTCTCTTTGCCACGGTAACCTCTGTAGTTAGAATTCGCATGATCTCATTAGGACCTGTTCTCAACCTCCATATTTCCTGTGGAGTCTGAAACTAATGAAGGGGATGAAGAAAATGTCTGTAAATATTTTGTTGTTTTGCAAACATAAGCACTCTTAAATCCAGTTTAATGATTGCTCAGTTTAATTAAACCCTCTTGGTCTTACTTGTTACCAGTTCTCTGCACTGATTAGAGCCCTGATCTGAAAGGAGAAATTCAAATGCATGGTGCAGTTTCTTTTTTCCTTTTCTTCTTTCATAAATGTGAAAGGAGAAGTTCAAAAGGAAGAATGTGATTTCTGTTCCGTGCATTCTTCTGACTTGAATTACACAATAGTCTTTGTTTTTTTGGTTTTTTTGTGTGGATAAAAGGTCTCTGATCTTTTTGTACCTGTGTGACCATAAGCCCCCCAACACACACTTTTAAGCAATGCCTAAAAAAATTCATGATAGACTGTAACATTTAAGCATGCAACATAGTAAATTTTGGTCATTGTATATAATCATGTAACCACAATCACAAGAAGATGTAGAATCATACCCTCACCCTAAATTGTCCCTTTCCTCCCCTCCTCCTTTTGTTTTCAATCACCCACCTGCCCTTCTACCCCCATCTCCCTGCCCCAGCCACCATTCATCTACTCTTCGATACGACAGCTTTGCTAGTTGGACAATTTTATATAGAAGGAACACTATGGTGGTGTGTAGAGTTTTCTGGTTGACTTTGTCTTTCAGTCTACTAAATGTGTACTCTTCTAAGCTTCATCTGTCTTGTTGCATGTGTTAATGTTTCATGCTGAGTACGGCCGCATGGTAAAGATCTACCAGTCACTTTTATTTTGTTCCCTGTCTCTGACTCAACTCATTCACCTTATTCATCCTTAAATTACAAGTGACAGGGACAGCCAGAGAGCTTTTTTTGAATATGCTGTTGATCACGTAGGACTTTCAAAATGCTAAGTGCCTGCCTGTCCCTGCTCTTGCCACGCTGCCTTGTATGACGATCATGAGCTGTAGCACGGTGGGCTGGAACGCAGGGCTCGGCTCCCTGGTCTCAACCTTTCCAGCTGGTGGACCACAGACTGGCCATTGCTCTCATGTCTTTGAGGCATGGTCTCTTCCTTGCACTGTTATCATTGTTATCCCTCTGTAGCCCAGTGTTCCAGTTCTAAAAGGGAGCTCAGATTGTGGGGTTCAAGCACCCTCAATCATGGAAGGGAAGACAAGTTTTGAGAAGGAAAAGCACAGAGGTCACACCCAGCTCTCCCACCGCCCCAGCCCCCCTCACTTGTTTCCTAAGCTGTGCCCTTTAAATTCCCAGCTGCTGGACCACATCAGAGGGTGTCCTTTTGTGAAGAGGCTGGAGAGGCGACGGGTACCCCTGCAGTCTGCTGGGAAGCACCAAGTGTTTGGTCAGGTGAATCAAAGCAGAGAGACGTGAGCTTTCACTTGCTGCCTGGTCTCCTGGTGTCAGGGTTTCATGCTTAGGCAGTTTCTGGGTGGTGTGGCAGGAGATGGAAGGGCCTCTCTTAGTGTTTAGGAGGGCAGAGAGCCTGGCAGAGAGATACAGGCTGATTTAGATATTTAGGGCACTAAGCTTTGGTTTCTTTAGCTGAAGAGACTGAGATCTAACTGGTGGAGAATATGCATAAAAAACCAGGAAGCCAATTCCAGTGCTTTTCATCTAGGAGAGTTGTCTGTAATGGAGCAGGCCTGGTAAACTGTGTGTTAGGCTCAAGTGGGGGTCGCGTATGTCCCCCTTGCTCCTCAACAGGAGACAGTGTTAAAGGAAGAATTACAAATCTGGGAAGATTTTATCAGGAGGGGCTGTTGCAATTGGGAGAAGAGGACCCTTGCAGTGGGGAGAACAGGTTGGGGAGGGTGAGGTGACAGGCGACCTGACTGAGTAAACTGGAAAAGCTCCTTGCAGTTAGCCAATCCCTGGAAGGCATCAGAGGAGGGGGCGGGCAGGAGAGGATCAGGTCAGGTTAGGGTAGGGTAGTTTATCTAGATTGTTTAGTGCAGACAGTCCCACTGAATCCTTTCTGAGACAAAGAACGGGGGTGTGGGGGATCTGTCTCTGTCCTTGTCAAATGTCACCTGGCCCTTGCCCAGGTGGGCTCTTACTGCACCTGAGGAAGAAGGAGGAAGGAACCTGGAAGGAGAAAGTCAGAGGACCCTGGCACCTGGACCCAAGTGGGCAAGGACATGGTAGAAACAGGGTTGCTGCTCTAGCAAATATAGCCAGAGGAATGCTAGACCTGCTTTATCAACCAAAGAAGCTCTTCCTGCGCCCCTCTGGGTTTCCTCTAGCTCCTTCCCCATGAGCGGGAGCAGTGCAAGGTCCTCGGTCCACCACCTCCATCCTCCACCCCAGGTTGTCCCATCAGTAGCTCTGCAACTTCTGGAGGCAGTCTCTTCGTCAGTGAGAGGGCAACAGTGGTGCCAGCCTGGCATACCAGTAGGCGCCCTTCCATTCAGGACTGGTGGGAAGCAGGAGGCAACATGATTTCCCTGCTTAAGGGTTTAACTTTGCGGAGACCTTCTTTTGGTAAATGGCTTGTTAAACCACAGTGATCGTCTTCCTGCAGCATTAAGATCCGAGACGCATTGTGATGAGTAATTTGGAAGCAGCTGCCTCCGTTGCACCAGGTGCATGGGTGAGTCAGGGTCCACTTGTGGATGTGCACGTGGGAACTCTCTGGGCAGCCTGCCTGGGCCCCAAGGCACAGCCGGACTCCAACACAAAGTCAGCTTTCAGAGGACCTTCAAGCTAAGCTGTCAACTGTTAGGGCAGGGACCCCCAGGGCTTCCCTGTATCCTGGCAAGAGGCCTAAGCACACTTTCTTAGAGACTGCTTGGTCCTCCTGCAGGGCCCTTTGAGCTGTGCCATAAGTTCAGACTTTTTAATGGATCAGGTTTTGAGGCACTTTGTGAAGTTCCGCGAGGCTCTCAGAGGGGCCCTAACGTGGCAGAGGCAGTAGTCCTGGGGGTGATGTTCTCTTCGCAGACCGTGAGACATTAACAAAGACATTAGCACAGCCGTTTTGTTTGGTTGGCCAGAGTGAGAGCTGCCTCTGTTTCCTTAATTGCATGTCTTTTTTCCCTCTTTACTCTGTTTATTAAGTCATTTAATCCGGCTTTCATGAAGTAGGCCATGCAGGGAGGCGTAGGAAAGGGTGCCCAGGAGCTCTAGCTATGCTTCCCAGGATTCTGTCTCACGCAAATTCAGTGCTGTGTGTTTGATTAAAAAAAAAAATATATATATATATATATTTTTTTTTTTTTTTGAAAGAGAAGGAAAGAGAATCAACTTTATTTTTTCATCTGATTCTATTTTTCTGATAATTAGTTGTGTGCGTGGTGCTGGGGTTTGAGCCCAGGTCCTTGCACATGCAGGCAAGCCCTCTAACTGCTGAGCCACCCTCTAACTCCAGCCCCTTTATGGTTTTTTTAAGACTTCCAATATATACAAAGAAAACATACAGAATAACGTAATGGGCCATATTCAACAATTATCACCTCATTGCTGGTTTTATTTCACCCTCATCCCCCATACACTTACCCTCAAATACTTTAATGTATATTTTGTTCCTTTATCAAGCAAATATCATGATTCTCCTTTGTCGTGAAACCCTTCCCTCATGCTATCCTCCTAGTGACCACAAATCTGTTTATGTTTCCCAGAGTTCTTGACATTTCTCAGGTAAGTGGAATCGGGCATTTTGTAGTCGTCTTTTAGTTAATGTAAAGCATTTGATACTTGTCTCTTGCTGTGTGTTTCAGTAGTTTGTTCATGTTTGTTACTGAGTAATATTCCATTGTTTGGATGCACATTTGCCTGGTTTTTGAATTGGGGTCTAAGAATCCGAGGACTGTGGAGATAATGGATTTTGCCTTGTTGGGTGATTCAGGCAACTAACAGGCAAAGGGTCCAGGCTTTTGGGAAACAGGATTTTTAGCACAGGTAGTTGATAATTCTGCCACCTTTGAAATTATTTGACAAGAGAAAAAAAATCTGAGATGAGCAGTCTGGGAACTGGAAAAGATGCCCTGTTTCCGCATCATTCCTAAAGTAGTTTCTAGGACACACTGCATTGAAAGAGAGTGTGCGATCCACAAATCCCTTTCCTGAGAAAGCAAAGACACTCTGGTTGTGAATTTTGTCAAGGGAGTTTATAGGACACCTACCCAAATAAAGATGGGTGTGGCCCTCCAAAACAAAACGGAACAGCAAAAGTCACAAATGTGGTTTAGCAATGTTAAAGGAATAACACACCACTCTGTAGTAGGATTTGTTTAGAAATTGGGAAACAGACAATTATTAATTAAGAAATTAATTAATGTATTGGTAGATCAAAGTAGACCAAGCACATGATTAGTTCAATAACATCAGAAAGGCTTTTGATAAAATCCAAAACTCATTCTGGTTTTAAAAGTTAGCAAGCAACCCAACACTCCCAATGCTTTGATCTACTAGAAATTGAAATATGAATCCTTATGATATTAAGCAGACAAACAATTTTTCTAAGTCTAAAGCCGAGGTCATCATTTGTCATGGGGAAAATAGAAACAATGACATTGAAGTCAATATCAATGCAAAGTTGTCAGATATTCCCATCATACACTATTAAAAAGGTAAAATTAATAATGACTGTTATGTATTAAATTGTGTGCCTGAAAAGAAGATGTGTGGAGCCAGGCAGGGAGTAGCATTCCTGTAATCCCAGAGGCTTGGGAGGCTGAGGCAGGAGGATCTCAAGTGCAAAGCCAGCCTCAGCAACTTAGTGAGACCCTGTCTCAAAATAAAAATGGGCTGGAGAATGTTGCTCAGTGGTTAAGCACCCCTGGGTCCAATCCCTAGTACCAAAAAAAAAACACAAAAAAAACCAAAACAAAACCCAGTAAAGTCCTAATTCCCAATATTTCAGTTTATGGCCTTTTTTGAAAACTGGGGCTTTGAGGATTTAAGTAAGTTAATATGAAGTCATTAGGGTGGGCCCTAAGCAGTAAGACTGGTATCCTTTTCACAGAGGGGAAATTTAGAGACCGAACAGTGGGCAGAGGGGCAGGGAAGATGCCACGGAGGGGGAAGGCAGGTACTGTAGTAAGGCTTCTTTCAGCCCAGGAGGCCAGAGACTGCAGGAAACCACTAGAAGCTGGGGCACCTCCTCTTGCACAGCCCCAGAAGGAGCCAACCCTGGTGACCTGTTGGTTTTCAACTTCTAGCCTCCAGAGCTGTGAGACAGTACATTCCTGTCGTTCAGTCCACCCCATCTGTGGCCCTTGGTCACAGCAGCCCTGAGAAATAGATACACAGCTAACGTTTAGCGCGTGCTCAGTGTGGGCCAGGCATTGTGCTAGCACTTTCTGTCTGTGTACTCATTTTCACAAGGACTTGATGAAGCGGTGATTATTAGTATTCTTTTTATTGATGATGAAACTAAGGCACGGAGAGTTAGCAAATTTTCTCAAGGTTATGCAGCTAATAAGAGGTAGGACAGGGATTTAAATTCAGTACCTGAGCTAATCCACAACATTACCAATAATTATGCCATGGTCTGATCCGTAATAATTATAACTTGTTGATACCAATATATTTAGACATGGATCAGTAGAATAGAGTAGAGGCCTCAGAAATAGTCCCATGAATACGAAAACATTTCCTATAAGTTAGATCCTGGGTAGTAAATGGATTATACAGTAACCCAATGAAGTACTTTAAAAAGTAGAATATACGTCACATCATACATTGAAATTGTTCCTAGATGAATTAAAGATTTACATGTACTAATAATTTAACAAGAGAGCCGCAGGATGATACAGGTGAATATTTATCGCTCCTGCAGTACCAAATGCTTGAATATCAGATATTCCTTGTAGGCAGTTCTACCGGGGTGGAAAATTATTTATAGGCTTTACTTTATATTCAGCAGTGTGCATTTGTTAAAAATAATTGAGAGGACAAAAGAAACTAGAAGAATGCTTAAAACTGGAAATATATAAAATAGATGAATGTCTTTACTCTATAATAATACCTATGAATTAGAATAAAACAGCCCAATCCTAAAATAAACAAAGGACATAGTCAGGTAACTTGTAAATGAAATGCCAAAAATATTCTGAGCTTACCAAAATCATTTAACCTCACCCAGTCTTCAAGTAACTTACAAATGAAGCAGTGAGCTTCTGCACTTCACCAGTTAAACTGACAAAAGATTAAAAACAGTGGCAATACTTAGTACTGGTGAGGATACAAGGGAATTAATTAGGAAATCTTACACATTACAAATACGGTTAATTGCAATAACTGTTCTGGGAGAGGATTGGTTTGAGTCTATAAGGAAATTATGCATGCAACCTTTTGACCCTAGAAATCAAACTTTTAGAAAATCATCCAGAGGAAATAAATGTGGATTTGTGCTAAGGGTTGTTTCATTGCCTTATGAATAGTAGTAAAATGAAAACAACAAAAATAATAAAGGAGGATTTGGTTTAATAAATTAAGGGCATATAAGATGTCAACCCTTAACATCAGGTTTTAGAAGAATATTTAGTGAATTGGGAAAACATTCCTAATATACAGTGCATTTAAAGGCAGATTGCAAACCTTTATGTTCACTCTGGTTTAAAAAAAATTTGTTTGGAAAAAAACAATCTGTCGCTGGGGAAAAAAAATCTCAAAAGCCATGGATCGAAGTATGATCAAGCTGAGATGTGAGTTTAGAAGGGACTGTGTTCTTAAATTTTTTCCCAGTAAAAATGTACTATTTTTGCAATTAGAATGAAGTTAATAAGCTTGACATATTTGGATGTATATACATGTATGTGCATAGATTTACATATAAATCAGTGTAGGTAAGATACCCGTCTATAAAGTGTATATACTTTGTAGATGTAGATTTGTACGTAAATAAGATGTGTAGGATGCCCCTATATAAGGTACACACACTTTCAGCTGCATGGCTTACATATAAGAATATAGGGACCACTCTAAATATATATACGTCTGTCAGATTTATACATAAATAAGTGTATATAGACTGCACGTATGTAATGTATAGACTTCTTCCAGGTGTTATTTACACCTGAAAACAGTGTTGTCAAATGTGTTGGTGTTAGTAAATGCTTTGAATATTTGTGACTTTGGGATAACCAGAATAATTACTAGTAAGTATCTATTAATAGTTATGACCTGTTAAAATGTATATTGTTAAGTTACAAATACAGTTTATGAATCTTAACTCCTAGTAACAACAATTATAGTTACTACGTATTTAGCTCTTACAATGCACCCAACATTTTTTGGGTTTCATTTTATTTATTTTTTGGGGGGGGTTTCATTTTAGATGTTTGTTTTCTCCTTTAATTCCTCTAAAAATCCCGTGAGAGAGAGTGTGTGTCTACCAAGACAAGGCTCACCAAATGTATAAGATAAACGTATGAGGACTTCAAGGGAAGCAATGTGATTTGAAAAAAAGTTCTCTAGTGAGTCATTTTAAAGATTGTTACTTTGTAGTGGTCTCTTTGGATGCCCTTGTGGGCACCGTAGAATACAAGGGTTTTCATGTGCAGAACAAGTGTGTGCCTATCACCGATCCTTCCGGTGATCTGGGAAAGATGCAGGCTCCCTAGGGGAGAGGCCTGAATGAGTTTCCCCTAAGCACACCTGCATTCAACATCATTTCCCCATCTTACATAACCTTTCCCTTTTCCAAATTGGCTGGGAGATGTGAAGGAGCGAATGTCCGGTGCTGCTTCTCAGCCCGTTACTGTGTGCATGCAGCACCTATGGGTGGGGTGGGGGCACAGCTCCACTTCCCAGGGCTCCCCTCAAGGAGGCCTGGGGTTGCAGGAAACCTGCTGTGAGGCATCCATGTAAAAATTCACATTCGGAGGAGGAGATCTGGGTAGCTCTAGTAAATCTAAATCAAAGCAGTTTTGAACTCCCAAGCCTGCAGCCTGGCTTCTAAATGATCCTGGGGGCTGTGGTCTGGGGCAAGTCATGTGATATGGCCTGGGGCTTCTTTTGAAAACTATCTTCAGCCAACCTGCTGGATTGAAGGGGATAAGGTAACCAGCTTTACAATTCCCACTTAAAAGGTTCAAGGGTGTGATTGTGGAGGGAGCTGCATGGGAGAAAAGAGGAAGAGAGCCATGGGGGAAATTAACAAGATGCTGAAATACCCATTGGCCTCAGCATGCTTTAGAAAACTGGGAAAAAGTCTCAATTATAGTGTTTTGCCAGAGCCACCGACAATAGCAATGTTTTCTACTGCAATTGCTGCATGTTTTGCTCCCCGAGGTAAAATGTTTGCGTGAAAGTAACTGAGCATTGGTGGTGTTACGAATCTTGCCCTCCAGGGCCCACCCCATCTCCTGCTTGAGGTCTCTTGTTAAGTGAGATAAGCTGTGGCCACCCAGTGCAGTGGGGCAAGAAATGCTGAGCAGGCTCATGGGCCTCCATCAGAATTGTGGCGCGGCTGCACCTAGGGATATAGGTCCCTTCTGGGGACAGGCGCACGGCACATCTTCTGCGTGCAACCTGAGAAGGTGTTTCAGAGCCCTGTACCAGGGGAGGAGCTGCAGCAGAGACTTCAGATTCTCTCTGTCACATTAGCCTTCCAAAGACCTGGAAGGAGCCCTGGCGATATGTTCAGATAGCCGTATATTTTATAAAATGATCAAAAGTACGATGATTATAGTAATAATTGGTTGAGACTGCTGTATGAGTTCCACTGTGACTGCGTTTTCCTTTGTATGACTTTTGGGGAGGTGAAAGTCCAAGCATTTTAGAGACGTAGGTAAGTAGAAGCTGAGGTTTAGTTCCGGTTAACAGGCTGTACACACTCCCATACAGACATACGTATGTACATCTCCATGTGTGTACTTAGCCATGCCTAGCTGCCCTGGTGTGGAAACGGAAATGACTTCCAAGAACCTGCCTAATGTCATCAGATCATAGAATGTTTACGATCACTCAACGCATACGAGTGCTTCGAAAGACCTGAAATATTACAACATACATATGAAAGACGTCTGATAGACCTTAATCCTAAAATTTCCATGACACTCTATGAATAATGACTTGTGAACTTGAAGGAGACTTGTAAAAATATTATTAATAATAAACGAGTATTAATCAAAGTGCTGGAGGAGATATTTTAAATCTGTCTATAAGAAATGATATTGCAAAATCCTTGTCATTAAGCAGCAATCCCAGGGAAAACATCTGGAGATGTTGGGGGAAAGCTTTGTCAGGAAGATAATTAATAAAATGTTAGTTTTCTGGATTGTCCAATATTTGTAGTAATTCTCAGTTATTAGAAATTGATTATATGTTGTGATTTCTTTCCTCTTTTCAAGTAGATTGTGCCTTTTCAGAGTTTATATTATTTTCCTTAAAGAATGCAACTCCCCAAAGTGCTTAAACTTCAGGCTCAGAATGCTCTGTCTTACCATTATCTTCCCATGATGAGGAATTGGCACTGTGAAGGGGTAAGTGACTTGTCCAAGGTCACATGGTCACAGGCAGGGCTGAATTGTGAGACCAAGTCAGTGCATCTTCAAGACTCTTCACCTAGGTGTTTGCTGACCTGTGAGTGGGGCGAATGGGGACGTGGGTTTGCACATCCCTAGCTTCCTGGCATTGCAGCTGCTGATGGCTAGAGTCCTGGAAGATCCAGGGGGGTTCTCTGCCACCAGCCCTTTGCAGATGTTTAGATTCTTCCTTGTGAAGTGTCCGTGTGCTTGGTGGGTTAAGGGGAACTTCTCTTCTACCTGGCTTCAGGTGAGTGAGCCCTGGGGTAAGTTGTACATTTCCCATGGCTCCTTTTCCTGCCCCCCTCCCCACCGCCAGTGGGTTTCTGCTGATCCTCACCTGAAAAATCACCTTGCTATTTCTCATTCTTTTCACTCTTGCCTGGCTCTTACCCTCCCAGTTATGGGGGTTTTCTCTGGGAGAACTAGCTTAGAGGGAAGACGACAAGAGCAGACCACGGAGGACCTCAAGGGCTGCCGGCACAGAAACACAGGGCACCCACATTAGGGGTCCTTCCTCTGCTCAGAGCCTGCCAGCCCACAGCCCCTGGCATTCCGACTGACAGACAGGACAGGGTTTTCCAGAATTCACTCCTGTCCTCCCATGCTGTGCAATACTCTTTTGAATGGGTGATTTTACGGCGCTGGCATTTTGGACAGGCTCGGATTGAACCGCGTCCTCTAAATCGGTGAGGAAGACCCTGGGGATATCAGTGCCGGTGGTCTCTCTGCTACTTGTTCATTTCTCTCAGTGTCAAGGGCGGAGGTCCTGGTGCGTCTCCACTTACACCAACATCTTTCTGGTGAATGTGGTTTTTGCTTCTGGTTTTTGCATTTTTAAGTCTCCTGAGATCCCTTCTGAATCCCCAGATCTGTTGTCTAATCCTGCCGTCTCTTCGTTTTATCTTAGTGTCTCTTGTGGCTTCCCCGTCTTGCTTCACAGAGGTTTGGGTCACCTTGCATCTTGTGGAAGATGCTTGATGTGCTCATTCAGGTTGCTTTGGTAGAGGATTTTTAGAGGTCTTCTCTTTAAATGTTCACAATAATCTATTTTTCTATTTCTGCTGTATTCATTTTTTTTCGGTTATTCATAATGATTCTTAATTTCCCCCCCAAGATTATGTTTTCTGATTGTGAGTAGATGGTAAGGAAGGGAGAGACTTGGGACATAGCCAGGTCTTTAAATAGGGACCAATGACACCGTTGTCACCGTTGTCTCACTTGTTGTGAGACACTATCTTTGAACTTGGGAGCTGATGGAGTGGAAAAAATCCATGGTCAATGTAGTTAATTCCAGGCAGATGGAGTTCAGGTTCAAGATTATTACACAGGGTGCATCAGAAGTGGTCTCCCATTTGCATCTTAAATCCAGTTCTTTTTCCTCCAGATGCTAATGCTGGTTTAATGGTGAGCACTTTGCTTCCAGTGTTGTTGGAAGTTCCCACCTTTTCCGAGGTCTCCAGATGATCAGGAGCTTCCAGGCAGATATGTCTTGGACAGAATGTGACTCTGTCAAGGTCACACAGCCAGCTGACGGCAAGGCCAAGCCTTTAATGCAGGGCTCCTTTCTCCCAGGAAAATCCTCAATCCTCAAGACCACTTGCCTCTCTTGTCCTGTCAAGCCCTGGGTGGTTATGTGACTTAACAAGTGGCAGCTTCCTTAGAAGTTCATGTCTGTTTCAGAGTTTTAGCCTGAGGTGGACTTGTGTTGGCAGGGGCTGAACTCATAGGATTATCTGCTTTGGGCCTTTGCAAATTAAAAAATAAAAGTGTTTATGGAGGTGGAAATTGCAAAGTGCTTGTTCCAAAGATGAGAAGCATGTTTATGTGTCCTGAATGTGAACTCCCAGGCATCAGAGAGGCAGAGATGAGGCAGCTTTTAGGTACTGGGTCTGTTTATGGCTTGGGAGCCCTAGCAACTGCCGTACTATGTCTTTTTGAAATGTTCATCAAAGAATACTTCCTTAATTACCAGGAGAGTGCTTGCTTTTTATTTGTGTGTCTGCCTCCATCTGGGCCGGATTCACCTCTGCAGGAACCAAAGTGTCAACATTTGAGAGAAAGTGGATGGGCTGTGACCTAACCCAGTGACAGTCAAACACCATTGTCATTACAGACACAGCCTCCCCTTCTGCCTGAGGCCACAAAGCATGCCCTACCCCCCACTCATGTGGAGTTGACCAAGTATCCGAGTGATTGAACTTTCTGCATAGTTGAGACCACTTTATCCTCTGTCCTTAAAAATCACGCATCCTACATTCAATACATATTTAACAGACTGTGGTGGACAAGGCCCAGCTGGCAATCACAGAATGATTTCCAAAAGCTGACCTGTTTTAGGGGCCTTGCCATAGCCAGTTGTGATTCTGATAATATTGGAGACCTCAGAAAATATTTTTTCTACATAGTTACCAGTTTAATGATTTATATAACACTGAATGCTGTTATCACATTTAATCAACTATATGGAATCTTAGTCTTCATGTAATTCAGTGTTATTGTACTTAAAAAAAAAAAAAAAACAAAAAAAAAACAAACAAGTACATATACCTGTATCTGCCAGCCTGTCTTGAGTATCTCTTAGGCTTCTGTGTGCTTGGTGCTGTCCAGCAGGAAGATGATAGCTGTGGGGAAATAATCCACAGCCACAGGGAATGTGTGCTGGGTTCTGTTTCCTCATCTTTAAAATGGTCACGATTGATTCCTGGACCATAGGACTGCTGTTATGATCAAGAATTCCGTGGAATGACTGGCTTGATGCCTGTCAAAGAATAGGCTACCTAGCAAGAGCCCCTCTCCAGAGCCACATTAAAGCTTTAATGACTGACTACCACATTCAGAGGATCATGTTATATGAAGACCTTAAGTGGGCACCTCACTTGCTCTTTTTCTCTCTATGTTTTCCTTATCAACATCCCCTGCAAAAACGTGAGCTCCGTGAAAGAAGGGACCATAACTACCGAATCCCAGGTAACTAGAATAATGCCAAGCCTACAGTGGCCACTCGACATAGCTTGATGAGTGAAATTCAGATATGAGTTGAATAGATTCAGACAGGATAATAAGGAGGAGTGAGAATTTCCAAACTAGAAAAGTTTATTAGTGTTTTCATGCAAGAGACATTGTGATAGAGGTGAGAGAGACTGTGTTTCAGGGTTAAAAAGAAAGTAGTTCTAACCCTGACTCTGCTTTTTGCAAGCTGTATAGCCTTGAGGGGAGTTACTTAACCTCTCTGAATCTTAGGCTCCAATTTTGCAAAATTGTGTGTTGAATCCCTGAGAGCAACTCACAGGGCTGTTTTTTGTTTTTTGGGTTTTTTTGTTTGTTTTTTTGAGGGACAGTGAGAGAGAAGCAATTTTTATTTATTTTTTCATGTGACTTTCATTGGTCTGACATTCCACTGTGTACGTGGTGCTGGGGTTTGAACTCGCATACTGGCACATGCCAGGCAAGCACCATAACCACCGAGCCACCGCTCCAGCCACCTCATGGGGCTGTTCTAAGGGCAAAATAAGGTAATGGTTGTAAAGAACTTGGCTATTAAAGGTTCAGAGTCACAAAGTGGGCACAGAAGGCTGATTTTCACAGGGTGGAACATGAGAAAACTTCAAGAGCCCTGACCTGAGGATTCTCTCTTCTCTGTTTTTCATTTTCTTTTCTTTGCTTCTGTCTCTTTCTTTCACACATTTTTGGTACCAGGAATTGAATCCAGGGGAGCTTAATCACTGAGCCACAACCCCAGCCCTTTTTATTTTGAGACAGGATCTCGCTAAGTTACTTAGGGCCCATACTCTTTTTTAGAGATGGCTGATGACTCAGGAGTGACTCTTGGCAAGATTCCTTCCTGCTCCTCTGTGGCCAGGGTGGGATGCCTGGCTGTGGTTTCTCCTGAGGTTCTCTAAGGCAGGTCACTAGTACACCTGTGGCCGGGAGGGGATGGAGGGGAGTCCCAGAGTTCCCAGGAGTGTGACTCCACATAACCTTGAGTCACCAGGACAGTGAGTTCAGTCCCAGGGAGCAGCATGCCAGGTGAAGGCTGCCAGCGGAGGTCAGGACCTGTGGCTGCTTCTTCATCTTGCTGCCTCCGAAAACAAAACAAAACAAACATGTAAATCACTTTCAGAAGGAAAGGATTTTAGAAAACCAGGTGTTCCTGTAACATTTAGCAACTTCTGAGACTTCAGAAAAGAATCTGCCATCATCATCCCCCATGCTTCCTGGCATGCCTGGGCGATTAGATTGTTTCCAGAATTTTGAAAGGGAGGGGAGCAGACTTTTCCCATAAAGGGTGAGATAGCAAGTATTTCAGTTATTACCAGTGACGTGGTTGCCATCACAGCCAATCAGCTCAATCAGTAAGAAGCCTTAGACAGCAGGTAAACAAATGGGTGGGGTTGCATTCCAATAAAACTTTATTTACAAAAACAGGACAAGGACTGGAGTTACAGTTGATAGGTCATAGTTTTCTGACCTCTCTGTTAAAATCCTGATTTGGAGAAAGTCATCACTTCCTGTATTAATTGTTCTGCTTCCTTTCCTTTCCGGGGTGGGAGAAGTGTACCCAAGTAGGGAGTGTGGAGCAGTTCATGGGGGTCTGGAGGGGTTGGTATTTCTTACCAACTGTACCTACCATTGTGTTCAAGCCAAGGTACTCTAGAAAATCAGGCAAGCCAAAAGGCAGGATTCACACTGGTTCATTAAAGAAGAAAGAGACCTTGGGGCACAGGCCAGGCGCTTCTGTGCGGAGAGGGGATGGTGGATGTTACCTTTTTGCTATTGAGCATCTTAAATATGGAGATGTACATCAGGACCCCTGGAAGAGCTTGGGAAGCTTAATTAGTGCCTCGGGAACAGATGGATGGAGGGAATATGGGGAAGTGTCAAAACCTGGCAGAGAGAATGGTGCACAGTTTTGCCCTGGCTCGTTCCTTGTGATCAGTGGGAATGAGAAAATTCTGATCCTCCGTCTCCCCATCCATAAAGAGGAAACAGTGACAAGCATTTATTGAGGGCTTACTATGCTCTGTGTGCTGTGCCATCAGTACATAGGTTATTCCACTTAATCCTCCAAGGAGCTCTGTGGGGTAGGGTCCATCACCATCTGCACTTCATACACGATGAAACTGAGGCCGATTAACAAAGTCCATCAAGTACAATAGCCAGGAAACGGCCAGAGAAATGCAGGGCACGTTGGAAGAGATGAATTTCCCTGCAAAACCACTGACATTCATAGGTGACATTCATAGATGTCTGGCCTGTCCCCAGCATCAGTGCCCAAGTTCCATCACCTCTCTATCCCCTCCAACATCTTCCTGTACCCTCTCCTTATCCTCAATTTCTAATTGCTTAGAAGCTTGCCTCAGTTTACCCTGCCCCCTCTGTGCTTCACACTCACAGCAGCAGAACAAGTAATCACAAGGAAGATGGAGGTGGACTCTTCATGGTCAGCCCTCTCCAGTTCCTTTGTCCATGAAGTGAGGAGAGTAATAATGCATTCCTCATTGGTTATCATGAGGAGTAAGAGCTATGCAAAACAACACGGGACCTGGTACACAGCAAGCGCTCCATAAATGTCAGCAATGATCTTTCCCTTTATAGAAAAACCATGAAAATGCACACACGCATACACACACCTTATAGACACATACTAAAATGAAGCAGGAAAGCCCTTGCTTATATCCACACGGCATGGCAGTCTGCCTGGAGAAGCTGGTGGGAACAGGGGCTTTTCTTTCCTGGGGGTACCTGCTCTGTCCCAGCCAATGGGAGAAGGACACCCACACAGTCTGATGGGCTGTCAGGAGCTGAAGGGGCCTAGGGGAGAGTTTTACTTATAGTGTCTATTACACTTGAGGAAACCCTGTCCCTGCAGGTTGCATGAGTTGCCTGAGGTCACACAGCAGGAAGTGGCTGAAGAGCTGGGGTTACCGTGTAGATCAGTAGCACGTCGTTGTGGGTACTGCTGGTCCATACAGGAAGTGTGGACAAACTTCGACAGTTTAAGTATTTTGTTTTTAAAAGATTATGGAAGCTGAGCACATATAACATAGTTATCTTTTCCATCTCTAATTCATACATTGGCATTAAATATTAATCTAACAAATACTTATTTAACAGCTACTATGTTCCAGGCACTGTTCCAAGACTTTACAAATATACAATTCATACAAATCTCATAACAGCGCTAAGAGGTGGAAATGATTGGTATTCTAGTATTTCAGATGGGGAAATTGAGGCACATAAAGGTTAAATAACTTGGGCAAGATCATTCAACTAAATGATTGTTTTAAAAAATCAACTCTTGGGCTGGAGCAGTGGCTCAGTGGTTACGCACTTGCCTGGCACACGCAAGAACGTGAGTTCAAACCCCAGCACCACATACCCAATGAAGTGTCAGAGCAATGAAAGCCACATGAAAATTAAATAAGATTGATTCTCTCTCTCTCTCTCTCTCTCTCCCTCTTCTCACTCTCTCACTCTCACTGCCCCTCTCTCTTTAAAAATAAAAATAATCTCAGCTGCTGGCTCCAGAGTCCATCATGTTAATTACCCCTGTGTGTAATGCGACATTGGACAAAGAACATCATTCCTCATCCAAGGGGAGCGCGCCTGAGGCCCACCAACCTCATTGATGAGGAACCGGAGGCTGGCTGGGCATGAGAGTATGGGATCAGGTCCTGGGACTCCCCATTTCTGTTAGCCCTTTGCTTTTCCTCAGTGCTGTGTTACCTCAGAAGTCTGAACCTATCTCTGGTCCAGAAGACACCCAGCATCAGGTTCGTTTTTCTCTCTTGAAGTCCCTGGGCTAATGTCCACCTTTGTTGTTTTCTTTTCTTGATTTAATACAAAGGGCCACATTAACCTGAGTGGCCACACAGAGTCTTGTAGAGAAAGAGCGAAATGGACAGCTCAGACACTTTCCCTGGTCCTTGGGGAGTGTCCAAGCGATCCAAGAGACATCATCTTATTTATAATAAATTCACTGTTCAAAGAGCTTTAAAACATTTCTTTCCCTATTAGGATTATTGTTTCTTTCTGTTGAGTCCATGAGTGTTTGACATTGGATGACTTTATAAAACATTCTACTAATTGGATTTGTTAAAGCAAATAAATCAAACACTAATTGGAACGTGCTCTGCCATTATTTTTGCTTACTGAATTAGATATAATGGTGTGAAGGCCTTCTTATCATATTTGTGCACTTATTTAAACACCCCCCTGGCACACACTTCTGCAAATTCAATTAGATATTCAAAAAAGAAATTCAATTTATGCAAGGCTGGTTCACATTCATTCCGGGGGCGAGACTCGGCGCACTGCGATACGCTGGTCACAATTCGTAAGCCCCACTTAGATATTGCCCTACCTTCAAAGCATTTGTTAGCACAAGGGTGGAATCTCAATGTAGGGGGCTGGGGTGCTTTGTCTGTGGAACGCATGTGTCCACAGCACAGGGTTGGCTTCATGGGCCTGCAGACTGTGGTCTCACGGGCCCTGGCTCTTCTTTCTATCTTGATTTCCTCATAACTGTAAATCAAGGGACAGCACTGTCCTCCTAAACTTGGTCCACAGATTCTGTATCTTGGTCCTACCTGGAAAGTCTTCTTGGTTTTCAGCCTGTCCGGCCAAGGCTGAAGTCCTTGTTTAGAGTGCTGGCTCTGTCCTTCATCTCTTCTCTGGCCTCAGTGTTCTCATCTGTAAAGTGGGGACACCACCTTTTACCCACCAACGACACACACTCTAATGTGGGTGAAGTGCTTTCTTAAACTTAGGGAGTCTTCTTCCCTCAGTCCCTTTTCCTGGAACCAGCTTGTGACATCAGACGGCCATGAGAGACTTGTTCCCACTCTACTTCCCAGAGAAGGGAAGAAACATTCTACAACTGAGGGAATGGGAGGGACGTATCAAAAGCATGTGACATCTCACATTCCATAGTGGCCTGTGACGCAGGGTTAAAATTCAGTGACTCTGTTAACACTGGAAATTGTTAGGTCACTGGACCAGAAGTTACCAAACTATAGCGGGAGGGCCAAATTTGGAGCTTAGCTGGTTTTTATATATCTTACAAAGGAAGAATGGTTTCTATATTTTTAGATGGTTAGGAAAACCAAAAGAGGAATACTCTTTAGTGATGTATGAAAATCACATGAAATTTAAAGTACAGTATGAATAAATAAAATAGCCAGAGAATGCAGTATGCCTATAGCCTGTTCTCCTTGTATTGTTTGACTGTTTCAGTGTCGCAGTGGCTTATTGAGTCCCAGTGACAAAGGCCACATAGCTGTCTGTGACAGAATTCTCATATGGCCCCTGGATTCCTGGCTTCTGACGTGTCCTGTGTGATCCCAGCCCCCTGTACGGGACTGTGTATAGAATGATTTTCTCTTCCCTGATCAGATTCCATTGGTGCAGAAGGTGAAGGCACCTTTGGATGTCACTAAGCTCCGGAATCAATTGGCTTTGGGAGGTAAAAAGGGTGCTTATTCTGGATGAACCTAATTGAAGGGACTGGCCCCTACCTGAAGGAAGAGATTTGAAACATGAGAGGCTCATGGAGGGACTATGTGGCCAGGAGCTGTGGGTGGAACCCCTGGGTGATAACCAACAAGGTAAGAGGGACATTGATCCTGCAACCACAAGGAACTGAATTCTGCCAAAAACACATGAGCTCTAAAGAGGATCCCCAGAACTAGAAAGAACACAGTTTAGGTGACACCTGGATTTCAGCCTGTGAGACCTTGGGAAGAGATTCTCACTTGGCAGTGCCTGGACTTCTGCTCGACTGAAACTGCAGATTATAATAGGCACTTTAAGCTGCTACGTTTATGGTAATTTGTTGTGCAGCAAAGGAAACTAATGCCCCATGATCTGGGCTGAATTGTCTCTCTCTGAAATTCATATGTCAAAACCTTAACCTCCGTATCACTGCATTTGGAGATAGATGGGGCCTGTGGAAAGGTAGATGGGCTGGGTGTGGTGGTGCACACCTAGAATCCCAGCAGTTTAGGAGAATAAGGTAGGAGGATTCCAAGTTCGAGGGTAGCGTCAGTCATTTAGTAAGACCCGGTCTCAAAATTAAAAGAATTAAAAAGGGCTAGGGTTGTAGCTAAGTGGTAGAGCACCCTGAGTTACCTCTCAAATTCTGGGGAAATAAAATCATAAGTCAGATGGGGTCGTAGGGGTGGGCCTTAGCTCCATAGAGTTGGAAAGAGACACTAGAGATCATTCTGTTCATCTTGGTGCACCATGGAAGGACCATATGGGGAATGTGGTGAGGAAGTGACTGTCTACACACCAGGAAGGACACTCTTCCCAGACATTGGCCCCGGTGGGGCTTTGTCTGGACTCCTGGCCTCTAGAAACTGTGAGAAAATGTTGATTGTCAGAGT
This sequence comes from Aplodontia rufa, assembly GCA_004027875.1. NCBI lineage: Eukaryota > Metazoa > Chordata > Mammalia > Rodentia > Aplodontiidae > Aplodontia > Aplodontia rufa. The sequence goes on from PVKS010000303.1 coordinate 72,319, forward strand.
CACCCAGTTAGTGGTATTTTGCTGTGGTAGCAAGAGCAGACTAAGTCAACCCATAAAGCTGAGGCCCTTTACAGAAAAAGTTTGACAATCACCGCCACAGTTAAACAATAATAAAACTGTTTTGATTGTATCTGCCTTCTTTTTTTATTCATTAAATATGGAGTTACAATTAGGAGGGAATCATTGTTAAATGATCAAGAAACAAATGTATATTCATAGAGAAAGCTAGGGCTGATGCCATTCCATGGTTCCATGTTTCCCCCTATTACACCCCCATATTAAATGGATTTCTCTTGGAAGTTGAATGTTTCCCTCTGAGTTGATTCCCCCATACTCCCTCTGGTCTCCTTGATTTTCTTCCTATTATCCCCCGCCCCATCCCCCTCTACATGTCTCCCAGCTTCCAATGCCAGATTCCCTGTTCATGTAAAAATTCATATATGTTGAGGTTTTTATTAGCTAAGCCATCTATCATACTGTATCCAGTTGTATTCTAGCTTCCACAAATGAGAGAAAACATTCGGCCATTGAGTTTCTGAGTTTGGCATATTTCACTTAGCATAATTTTTTCCATCTCCATCCATTTGGCTGCAAATGTCATAATATTGTTTTCTTTAATGGCCAAGTAGTATTCCATTGTATATATGTACCAAAGTTTTTTTAATTCACTCATCAAGTGAAGGGCATCTGGGTTGGTTCCACAATCTAGCTATAGTAAATTGAGCTGCTATAAACATTGATGAAGCCATATCTCTATAGTATGCTGATCCTAACTCTTTTGGGAAAATACCCAGGAGTGGGACAGCTGGGTCTTAAGGTGGTTCCAGCCCTAATTTTTTGAGGAGTCTCCACACTGCTTTCCAGAGTGGCTGAACCAGTTTGCAGTCCCACTAGCAATGTGACAGTGTTCCTCTTTTCCCACAGCCCCTCCAGCATCTGTTGTTGTTCATATTCTTCATATTTGCCACTCTAACAGGAGTGAGGTGGAGTCTCAGTGAAGTTTTCATTTGCATTTCTCTTATTGCTAGTAATGTAGAGCATTCTCTCATATATGTGTGGGCTTTCTTAACTTTCTCTGGTGAGAAGTTTCTTTTTAGATCCGTAGCCCGTTTATTGATTGGATTATTTGTGATTTTACTGTTTAGTTTTTTTAGTTCTTTGTATATTCTGGATATTAGCCCTCTGTCCAAGGTGTAGCAGGCAAAGATTTTCTCCCATTTTGCAGGATCTCTCATCACACTCTTGACTAAATCTTTAGCTGTGGAAAAGCTTTAAAGTTTAATTGTATCCTATTCATTTATTCTTGATGTTAGTGCTTGCACCGTGGGAGTCTTGTTAAGGAAGGCGGTGCTGACTTCTATGTCATGTAGTATTGATCCTTATTCTTTTTCAAGCAGTTGTTAAGTTGCAGGTTTAATATCCAGATATTTGAACCATTTTGATTTAATTTTTGTGCAGGGTGAAAGGTAAGCATCTGATTTCAGTTGTCTACATATGGCTGTCCAATTTGTCCAACACCATTTGTTGAACAGGCTATCCTTCTTCCACACTATGCTTTTGCCCTCTTTATCAAATATTAGTTAGTTAAAGGTATGGGTGTTCAACTCAGAGTCCTCTATTCTATTCCATTGGTCTTCAGTTCTCTTTTGATACCAATACCATGCTGTTTTTTGTTACTGTAGCCCTATAGCATAGTTTCAGGTCAGAAATTGAGATACCATCTGTTTCCTCCTTGCTGAGTAATGTTTTGTCTATTCTGGGTCTTCTGTTATTTCATATGAACTTGATGTTTGCTTTTCCTGTATCTGTGAAGAATGACATTGGTATCTTGATGGGGATTGCATTAAATTTGTATAGGGCTTTGGATAGAATGGCCATTTTGATTATATTGATTCTGCCTAACAAAGAACATGGAATGTTTTTCCATCTACTCAGGTCTTCTGCACTTTCTTTTTTTAAAGTTTGATAGTTTTCATTGTAGAGGTCCTTAATATCCTTGGTAAGATTTATGCCCAAGTATTTTATGTTTTTGGAGGAGGTGGTGAATGGAACAGATATCCTGATTTCTTCTTCTGCGGACTTGTTGCTGGAGTATAGGAAAGCTAATGATTTATTGGTGTTGATCTTACAGCCAGCAGCTTTGCTGAAATTGCTTATAAGTTCTAGAAGTCTTCTGGTTAAGCTTATTGGGTTTTCTAGGTATAGGATCATGTTATCAGCAAATAGAGACAGCTTGACTTCCTCTTTTCCTATTTGAATTCCTTTGGTTTCTTTCTTTTGTCTGATAGCTCTGGCAAGGGTTTCAAGGACTATATTGAACAAGAGTGGTGAAAGTGGACAACCTTGTCTTGTTCCTGAATTCAGTGGAAATGCTTTCAGCCTTTCTCCATTGAGCATAATATTGGCTATGGGTCTGTCATAAATGGATCTAACATAGTTAAAGTATCTTCTCTTGATCCCTGTCTTCTCCAGAGTTTTGAGCATAAAAGAGTGTTGAATTTTATCAAAGGCCTGTTTTGCATCAATTAAGATGATTATATGATTTTTATTTTTAATCATGTTTAAGTGGTGAATTACACTTATTGATTTGCATGTGGTGAACCAGCTCTGTTTTCCTGGAATGATGCCCACTTGATCATGACGTATTATCCTTTTAATGTACTTTTGGATCTGATTAGCTAGAATTTTATTAAGGATTTTTGCATCTATGTTCATCAGGGAAAGTGGTCTGTAGTTTCCTTTTCTTGATGTGTCTTTGTTGGGTTTTAGTATCAGTGTTATATTTGCTTCTTAAAAGTGTTTAGGAGTGCTCCAACCCTTTCAATTATATGGAAAAGCTTATAGAGGATTGGTGTTAATTCTCCTGTGAAAATTTGGTAGAATTCTGCCATATATATCCATCCAGTCCTGGGCATTTCTTTTTAGGAAAGCCTTTGATTGCTGCTTCGATTTCACTAGCTGAGATAGGTTGGGTTAGATTTTCAATGTCCTCCAGTATTAAAATGGGGATGTCATATATGGCCGAGTATCTGTCTATGTCTTCCTGATTATTGAACTTGGCAGAGTATAAATTTTCAAAATAAGTTCGGATAATCTGAATTCTGGTTGAGTCTGTGGTGATATCTCCATTTTCATCTTTTATTTTGTTGGCTTGCTTCACTTCATTCTTCTTTTTGGTGAGGTTGGCAGGGGATCTGTCAATCCTGTTTATTTTTTCAAAGAACCAGTTCTTTGTTTTATTGGTAATTTATATTATTCTCAATTTCACTGATTTCAGCTCTGATTTTAGTTATTTCCTGTCTTCAATTAGCTTTGGGATTGGATTGTTCCTCTTTTTGTAGGCATTTGAGTTGTAGCATAAGACTATTTGGGCTCTTTCCTGATTTTTGATGTATGCACACAGTGCTGTAAATTTACCTCTTAAGAATGCCTTCATACTATCCTAGAGATTTCAATATGTTATTTCTTCATTCTCATTCATTTCCAATAATTTCTTGATTTCTATTCTCATTACCTCTTTTATCCATCCTTCGTTTAAGAGGGTATTATTCAATTTCCAAGTATTTGAGTAATTTATGTTGTTTTTCTTGTAGTTGATTGCTAAGATCATGGTATTATGGTCTGACAGGATACATGGGACTATATCAACTTTTTTGAATTTGTTAAGGTTAGCTTGGTGGACTAGGATGTGGTCTGTTTTAGAGAAGGATCTGTGAGCTACTGAGAAGAAGGTAAATTCAGCCAACTTAGGTTGGAAGATGTTTGTTAAGCCTGATTGATTAATAGAGTTGTTCAGGTTGGAGATATCTTTATTAATTTTTTTGTTTTGATGATCTATCTAGTGTTAATAATGCTGTATTGAAGTCCCCCAGTATTATTGTGTTGAGATCAATGCCCTCATTGATAATGTCCTTAAATATTTTTTTCATATATTTGGGGGGGTTGTAATTGGGGGCATAGATGTTAATTATTGTTATGTCTTCTTGATGAATTGTCCCTTTTAGTATGATAAAGTGCCCATCTTTGAACTTTCTGACTAGTTTTAGATTGAAATTAATTTTATCAGATATTAGGATCACCACGCCAGCTTGCTTTTTTGGACCACAGGCCTGGTAGACATTTTGCTAACCTTTCACCTTCAGTCCGTGTCTATTTTTAAGTGCGAGATGTGTCTCCTATAGACAACATATTGTTGGATTTTGTTTTTTGATCCAATGAGCCAGTCTGTGTCTTTTAATTGGGGCATTGAGACCATTTACATTCAGAGTTAGAATAGATGTGGGAGATTGAGTCTCAGACTTTGTGACTATTACAGAGTTTTGAGCCACCTTGGGAATCCTTTAGTGTGTAATGTGGTTCTTGACTCACCCATGTTTAAGGGTTTAGGGTATTATTAGCATTTTCTTCTGAATGAGGAATATCCTTCAGAATATTCTGTAGTGCAGGATTTGTGTTCATGAATCTTGCTAACTTGAGTTTATCATTGAAGTATTTAAGTTCCCTGTCATATTTAAAGCTGAGTTTTGCAGGGTATATTATTTTTGGCTTAAAATTGTTATCTTTCAAAGTTTGAAAAATATTGTTCCAAGCTCTTCTAGCCTTCATTGTCTGATCTAAAAAATCTGTAGTGATCCTAATTGGTCTGCCTCTAAATGTGATTTGGGTCTTTTCCCTAGCAGCTTTTAGAATTCTGTCTTTAAGTTTTCTGTTATACATTTTATATATGATATGTCTTGGAGAGTTTCTCATTTGGTTAGGTCTGTTTGGTATCCTATAAACATCTTGGATTTGGTATTCTGGGTACATTCTGAAAATTTTCCTTGACAATTTCACTTAGAAGACTCTTAATGCCCCTTGTTTGCTGTTTAGAGTTTTCTTGAATCCCAATTACTCTCAGGTTATTTCTCCTTATATCATCAAATATTATTTGGAAGTTCTGGTCATATGCAATAAGTTTCTTTTCTTGTCTGTCCTCTTTTCAACCTGACTTCGTTATCTGATATACATTTTTTTTGAGAGCTGAGGTCTATTTTCTGTTGAGTTTACTCTGGTGTTAGTATTTTCCAGTGAAGATTTGATTTGGTTGACAGTATTTTCCAATTCAGAAAGCTCTGCTACATCTCTTTTCAGGGTGTCTAACTCTTCATAAATATGGTCTTTCATGTCATGGAATTGTTCCCTTATTTCCTTATAAAAGTTGTCTCTCATCACTTGAAACTGATCTCTGATCTCTTTCCTTAATTCTTTCAACTCTTTGAGTCACTGATCATAATGTTGATACAATTTCTTTGGTTTTCATCTAGGTCCCCAACCAAGGAGTTCTGTGGTGTAGAGCTGTGAGGTTGAGGAGGAGAGTTATTTCCCCTTCTCCTCATTTTCATAAACAGTGGGTGTATCTTGAAGACCAATCG
>PVKS010000303.1:77829-215630 GCA_004027875.1 Aplodontia rufa
CTCTTGTAGGGGTGATGGGAGCTTCTTATGGTTTTGCTTCATTGGGATGGGGTGCTATTTGGGCAGCTCAGACCTATAGGTGCCAGTCCAATCAGTGAGGACTTGAGAGCCTATAGGTGCATATACTAGACAGTTTGATTAGCACCTATAGGAGTAGTTTTCTTTGAGAGAGCTCTCACAATATATTATGATAGGCAAGAAGCAGTTTTGAAGAATGTCCCTTTTTTCAGTTAGCAGGGCCTCTGTAAGTGGGGAGAAGAAATGACTAGGAAGCCAAGGAGGTGAATTGGGGAGGTAGATTAGAACACCCGACTTAGAGTAAAGAGGAACAAGGGATTAGGAGGGAGCACTTGGAAAGAATAGGTTGAATGCTCTTTAAAAGATGCAGCTTGCCATCTAAGCCTGCAACCTGACCTCTAAGTCCTAAATCCCTACTCTGCTGCAAGGCCTCTGTGTGTTCACCCTGGCCCATAAGAGAAGATTGACAGATGGTCAAGAGTCCCCTCTGTGAGCTCCAGCTGGCTCCTTTCCTTGAGTGGAGGTCCATTTTTTAATGTAGTTATCCTTTCACTGACACGAGGTTAAGCCCGAACTGTGAGTTGGACTCTGAGTAGAAGACAGTGTGGCATATTCGTGTTCTGTGGACTCTTTGAAACTTGGAGCTGGAGGGACACAGTGCTGTGACCTCAGGTGTTCCTGATCTGCATATGTCCTCAGAATTCCATGAGTGTGGATCCTGAGCCATCTCCTAGGACTTTCACTTGCAACTACATATGCCAGGGGAGAGGGTGTTTCTATGCCTCCCTGCTCATGGTTTCTGGTCATGATTGTCAAAATTATGAGCTTTACCAGAAGTAGTGCCTACCTTGTAGAGCAACTGAAGGCAAATTTCCACTTTCTTCTTTCTCTTTTTTATGTTTAGCCCAGTTTTCTATCTTCACTTAGCTCCACGGCTGGATATTAAAGGCACAACTTTTTATTCTAGAAGCAGCAGGGTGAGGCCAGAGTCTGTGAAACACCAAGTATTCTAAAAGGGGGAGGGTTGGAGCAATGCTCAGTGCCTGGACTTTGGTACCACAGCTTCGGGCTAACATTCTTGCCCTGCTGCTCCCTGTGGGTGAGCTCACTTTTCTGGACCTGTGTTATTGCTCTGTAAGATGGGTACAATCCAAATGGCAGGACCTGTGGTGAGGGTTAAAAATGGTACAGGTAAGGCCTGCGCACATGCTCAAATTCAGCTGTCAATAAAAGGAGGTGTTACTGTTATTATTGTATGCTTTCCCCCCAGCTGGGCAAGTCCCTTATAGGGCTCTGACAACAAATCTCCATCTATAAGATGGAGAGAGCAATTCTTTTCTCTTAAGAGCAGGAATTGCCAAACCAAGGTCCCTGGACAAAATCTGTTTTGCCACTATTATTATAAATAAATAAAACTTTATCAAAACACAGCTATACTCATTTGCTTACATATTATCTAAGGCTGTTTTGGCATTACAGTGGCAGAGTGGAGTAGTTGTGGCAGAGATTACATGGCTATAAGTTGAAAATATATACTCTCTGGTCTTTTACAGGAAAAGTTTGCTCACCTCTGTCTTAGAGGGTGATGTTGGAGCTGCCTACGCCATGTGCATAGATTTATATATATACCTACATACCTCAAATACAGTGCTTAGACACCACAGAATCCAAACAGATCTTCATTTCCTCTTCTGAACTTAATTCTGCTCAAGATTACAGAGGATTATATCTAGAAAATGCAGAGGCAGACACATTTGTATTTTTATTGAATTCTATTTCTTTCTCATTTTCAGAAGAAGAGCTCATGTTTAAAAAAATTTCTGATTGGCACTATAAACTTTATTTATGCTTTAATGTATCTTAAAGTATGTATCCTGCACTATTTTTGCTTCCCTTACAGATGCTGATATGCTATACATTACCAAATCCAAATGGATTTTCAAAATCCAATTTCCTCACTACAGTTTCCCATTTCTCTGTTGACTTTTTATGTTTGACTCACATCCGAGCATCTGGTGCCTTTGCCACATTTTGACCTCAACCTGCCCAGGGAAATAGCTCTTCTGTTCAGGTACAGCTCTTCTGTTAAGGGTCTTTGGACATGACTGTCTTTTCCTGGCCTCCTGAAGTTGTATCATCCTTCATTAAACCAGGTCTATGCCCTTTGATGCCTGAGCCTAGCTCCTGGCGAGGAGGTAGGGTTTTTGTTTTCCTCAAAAATGATTGTGGTAAGGTTGATATTGCTTAAATGGGACCACCTGTTCTTCATACCCAAATGAGGTCAGCGTCCAAATGAGTTTTCTCCAGAAATCTCTCCAAACATAAGTGTTCCCTAAGCAGCCTACCTTAAATACCTACAGCAGTGGATTTTGTCAGGTGTGATGGGCCCTTGAGAATTGTATCAATATAGATAGAAGCAATTTCTGACAGAGCAAGAGGAAAGCTGTAGGGAGATTCAGGGTTATAGGTCTGAGTGTTTCATGCTGCCGTCCAGGGGAATCATGGCTTTCCTTTCTTCTCCTCCCCTCTTTGGCTCCAAGTGGCCATGACATTACAGTCAGTGCTTGGATAGGTGGAATGGTTCTGCCTCTCTGCAGTCCTTGAGAGTTTCCAGTTCATTTTGAGTCTGTAGAACACTTACACCTTACAATTGGTGGTTTCTTTGTGGTGATCTTGTCCCTGCATCCCAAAAAATGAAGACTCAGAAGTAGGAAGGGATGTGGGTAGGGAGGCTGGCAATACCAAATGCTTCCAGTTTGTACAGTCTTGAGATCACAACTACTCTGTTTCTCAGTCCGTTAGAGGAGAGGAAGGTAATTCATGGATTGACTGCTTGAAAAATACTTAAGTCTGTTTTGTCTCATGAATAGTTTTTAAAACTTGTCTCTGAGTCAAGTCAGACCCACAGGGTGCAGGCATCTAGGTTGTGTGGTTTGGGGTCCCAATGAGTAGTGCTCTTCCTGACCAATGGGATTTGGGTGATGCTATCAGTTTATATTGAGACTGATTATAAGAAACATTCTCACGAAATTGGCCATGTACTTTGTGTGGATGTTGTTTCAGATATGGGCTGTTGTTTCATTATTGGATATGAGGTTTTTGTTATGAGTAACCCTAGAGAGGAGTCCTTGTCTGATCTAAACCCTTAGACTCGTTGTCATTTTCCTGAGCAGTCTGACTCTTACTGCATGAACACAGTGTCCAGTACCTGACCAATTTTTCTGTTTAATATTGGATGTCAGAAGCTCAGAGTCAAGCATATAACCCCTTTTAGCAGATGGGCATGAAGGAAATTGCAGTGTGTATTTGCAACACCCTCCTTCTGTCCTGCTTTTCTTTTCTTTTTTCTGTCCTCAATTTGATTTTGTCACTATGCTGTACTTTCTGCTTCTATATTTATCCAACTGCTGCAGCACCACCAATGACCAGTTAGACAGCATCCCTTGAATGTTGTTATGGTTTGGGTATAAGGTATCCCCACCAAAAAGCTCATGTTAGGTGATGGAGTAATGGTCAGAGGCAAAATGATTAGATCATAAGAGATGTAACCTAATCAGTAGATGAATCCATTTGATGGATTAATAATTTGAAAGGACTACTATTCTGGGTAGTAACTGTAGGCAGGTAGGATGTAATTGGAGGAAGTAGGTCCCTGGGGGCATGCTTTGAGGTCTTATATTTTATTCCTGGCACCTCACTCACTCTGATTCTCAGCTGTCATGAGCTGAGCAGTCTCCCTCCACCATTCCCTTCCACTGTGATGTTTTCCCATCACTTTAGACCTAGAACAATGAAATTGGCCAACCATGGCCTGAACCTCTGAAACTACGACACAGATGAACTTTTCCTCCTCTAAGTTCTTGTAGTTGGGTATTTTGGTCATAGGAATGAAAAGTTGCCTAACAGAAAAATGTGGTTGTGTTCTAGATTTACACAAAGTGCAGAAGGAACTTAGATTCCTCTAATCATAATTCCTGCATTACCTAGATCCCAGGAACTCCATGGTAAAGTCATAAACCATATGCCCTGCTAAGATTCAGATAAGTGTGTGATAAAGTACAGGGCAGGGACCTGTTTCTAGAAAGTGTTCTGTAGGAGGGACATTGAATTTCCCAAGAGGGCTGACAAACTGCAGAATGGGATAGAAATGCAGCAGGGCCTGAATATTCCAAACAAATAGTGACTCAGGACAGTGCAAGGCAGCTGTCACCTCCACACTAAATGCCCTCTTCCATGTCTTTGGAGGTCCTCACTACAGGAGGCCTGGAAACCCAGTACCAAAGGTCAGACTGTTAAAAGGGGAAAGCTTCATGCAACAGCCATGTGTCACTAGTGCCCTTGGGAACTGAGAGAAGAAAGGCAGTGGTCAGTGTGGACTGACAAGGGTCAACAGGAAAAGAGGTAAGTCATAGAAGAGGAAAGGGTGGAGCAATGAAGGGGGAGAGTCCATCCCAGATAGAATTGAGAAGGATGGGCTCAAAGGGCAAGGAGGGAGGCAGATGATCATCGAGCTCATCTGCTGCAGTTTGAAGTGACCATCATATATCAGCAGCTGGGGAAGCAGGGTAGTTTAGGAAATGACTGAAGTGGGCATGTGTCCCTGGTCCTTAGAGGGACAATACCTGTCAGCAGCTAGCCCAGGAGTAATTGCCCACCTATGATTGTGCAGGGGCAAGGACATAAAGTTCAGGGCTTGGAAGAGCAGGTGATTGTGCCAGGTATACTATTAGCATTTATTAGTTCATTCATTCAACGAATACTTATTAAACTACTGCATGCCAGAGTCTAGCAGAAGTGGGTTGATCGTCTGCCTCCCTCCTTGCCTCTTGAGACCATCCTTCTCCATTATATCTGGAATGGAGTCTCTCCTATCATTGCTGTCCACCCTTTCCTCTTGTCTTCATGACTTACCCCTTCTGCTCTTGACCCTTATCAGTCCACACTGGCCACTGCCTTTCTTCCTTCAGTTCCGCAGGGCACCAGTGACCCTTGGCTATCTTGTGTATAAACTTTCCCTGAGAGGTTGGATACAGTGGAAGAGCTCTGCAGTGCAGGACAGTGGGCTGTTTCCAGTTCATGTTAGAAAGTTGCTTGGGCCACTTCAGTTTAGTGATTCTCTTGCCCACCCCCAGCTGTAGCCTTCACAGCATATACGTGAATGTGTAATTATTCAGTAGCTTGCTCGTTTCCTCTCATTCTGTCTCATAAATCACAATAGCACAGCTTTTCTGTAAACCACCTAGTATTTGCAGAATTGTGCCTAGTATTGTGCTTGTTCTTTAGTAAGTGCTCAGTTAAATCACTCTGGAATTAGTGAATGACTATGTAAATAGACAGTTTAGTCCCTACCAATTCATCAATCACTTCCTAGCCCCTGATTTCCCAGTGAAAGTTTTCATTGACCATTACATTAGTCAGCTTTTTATTATTGTGATCAAAATACCTGACAAGGACAATGTAGAGAAAGAAGTTTATTTTGTTCTATGGTTTCAGAGGTTCAGCGCATGGTTGGCAGGTTCCACCACTCTGGGCCTGAGGTGAACAGAGCATCATGGATGAAGGGTGTGGTGGAGGGGAGTGAATCAGATCATGGTGGTTGGGAAGTACAGAGAGAGGAGATAGGGCCACAGAGAAGATGCACCCTTCCGGAGCACATCCCTTGCCTCCTCTGGGCATGCCCACCTACCTAATTACTACCCAGGTAGTCCATTCAAGCTAGGATGGACTGATTGGATCACAGCTCTTGTGCTCTATTCATTTTCCTTCTGAACATTCCTACGTTAATGTGAGAGCTTTTGGGAGACACCTCAGTTCCAAACCATAACAGCCATCACCTTCTGTAAATTTTTTCATTTTGTTTCTGGGACCTCTATCCTCTTTTCCTTTCCTTTCATCTCCAAAACACTCCCTATACCAATTCCTGGTTTTTAGTGCAAATCAAATTTAATACTCTGAAATCAATCCCCCACATCCTGAACCACCAATCTGTTACCCAGCCCAAGACACATTGGGTGCTATCTTAGTCCATTTGGATTATTATAAGAAAATACCTTAAACTGGACACTTTATAAAAATAGAAAATTATTGCTCTTGGTTCCAGAGGCTGGGAAATCCAGTATCTTGTTGGGAGCAGATTCAGTGTCTAATGAGGATCTGTTCTTCATAGATGGTGCTTTCTCTGTGCCCTCATCTGGTGGAAGGGACAAACAAGTTCCCTAGGGTCCCTTTTATAAGGCCATGGACTCATTCATGAGAGCTCTTCTAATCATCTCCCAAATTCCCACCTCTTGATACCATTGCATTGAAGGTTAGGTTTCAGCCTGTCAGTTGGGGGAACACATAGACATTCAGTCTATTGAAGATACTGTTCTATGTTTGATAGGAAATGTGTAGGTTTTAAAGGAGATGGAAGGTGATGTGATGAGATCTCTGAGAAACAGGGAAACAAGAAAGGGACAGTGTGAGATGGATCTGGGGGACCAGCCTGCAGGCTGCTGGAGGACTTGGTCCTGCTGCTGCCTCTTGCCAATGAATATCCTGTGGACCCTTCTGGAATATCCTTTCCCCAGTTTTCTGTCTATGGAGATGCTCCCACACTTTAGAGCTCTGATAATTCTCCTCCTCCTCCTCCTCCTCCCCTTACCCCTCCAGAATATGGTGGGCTCCTGTTTCTCTGGACATACCAGCCTTTCCTAGTTGGAGCCTCCATTCTCTTTCCCACCTCTTTCACTGTCATCTCGAGGGAACTTATGGCCCAAAGCATATGCTTAGGGAATGCTGGTACAAATTGAATCAACATAACTAATTGTCAAATAGTGGGTGGCCCAAGCTTTAAAGGGAGAGGCTTTGCATATTCCCAGCATCAACTCTACGATCTTTCTGGTTCATGATTATCTAATTTCTCTCAAATTTGCTTGTTACTCCATGAAAAAAAAATGAGTTTTCACTCTGACTTTACACAGAAGGGCATTAAGAATGTATTCTGTGCTGGTTACTTTTCATGTTAATCCACTTGAAGGTATTTCTGTAAGATGGCTATTTCTCTCCATGTTACAGGTGGGGAAACTGAGACACAGGTGTTCAGCATGTGGGCCAAGCATGCACAACTTTGCAAAGCTGAGGCTGGATCCAGCTTTGCTGGGCTCTGAAGCTGATGCCCTTTCTGCTGCCTAATAGCATCTCTCTGTGTTGCAAGGAGAAATTACAGAGGCATGCCCTGGCATTCATTTTTCCTACTTAGAATGAGATGTTGCTGTTTACTTTCTCAGGAAGGAAGATTGAAATCAATGTAACTAGCCTTATTAACTTTTTAAAACAGGGGGGCCTGCAGATGCCAGCGCCTCTCTTAAGAGCACCAAAGCAAATATAAAAATCCAATTTGCTTGCCTATTTTTCTTTTTTTAAGTCTTCTCCTGAGTTTAAAATTCAAAGCTGTAAATGAAGAGCCAATGAGACAGGGTAACGAACCAAGCCTCAAACACAGGGATGCATTTACCCTATGTCTTTTGTCTGCAGGTGGCTGTTCCTTTGATGAGCACTACAGCAACTGTGGTTACAGTGTGGCCCTGGGGACCAATGGGTTCACCTGGGAGCAGATTAACACTTGGGAGAAACCAATGCTGGACCCAGCAGTACCTACAGGTATGTGATCCATCATGTTTGGGGCTACGATGGGGAGTTTCTCATGGATTGCATCATCTGAGAGGGCTAGATAACTCTGTAGATAGTGAGTTTCCCATCATCTGAGAAGTTCAAAGCAAGGCTGAGTGAATTCTTCAGGATGCAGCGAGAGTCATGTGTCACCTGGATTCAAAGATCTTTAGGATTTCTTTTACCTTTGATGTTCTAAGCTCTAGTTATTCCTAGTGTATCACTAGGTTTTGCTTGAGAGTCTGATGGTATTGGGACTTAGGGGAAGAAAGATCCTGGGGAGGATTTGAAGTCACTCCTTTTCTCTGGGCCACATAGACACAGGTTGTATGTACATGGGAAAAAATTCACATTTTATCTGTTCCAAGGCAGCAAGAATTGCCACTCTGGGAAAGTTAAGATCTTTTGCTCTGGCCCGGTGGGGTTTGTTGGTGGAGAAGAAAGTCCTTTCTCTGTGGGTACTCCTGGAGAGGGTTCCCACCAGCCCACACTGGGTCTTGGTTTTCTAGGAGCCCCTTCTGATGCTCTTTCTTCTTTCTTTTGCCTCCTTGGCTCACTCTGACCTTTAATATTTGTGGTCTTTTGGTGACTCTGTACGCTTTCCACAGATGGCCTTGCCACTCGCATGGCTTCAGGTACCATCTGTCCACTGGTGATTCCAACATTCATGCCTCCAGCCTACTCCTAACTTATGAGCTTGAGACCTACACAGCCCACTGTTCCCTGCTGTGTCTTCTTGGCCACCTCTGGCAAAAGGGATTTTCCAGGATGCCAGTAAGGGTGGAGACAGAGAAGATTCTCAGAGATGTGCAGGTGAGGGTTTGGCGCCAATGCAAGGAGACCACTGGATGGCTCTGTGTGGTTCCTATTAAGGGCAGGTATTGTGTAAATTTCTCTTGAGAGTTAATGTAAGCCTTAGGTTGAATGAAAATGTACCACAGTATGAAATGAACATTTCAGATCTGGTAGCTTCCTATTTTGTGTAGCAAAGTCATCAACAGCTACACATGCCCATTAGTAAGATGACATGGAGCACCCTCTGTTTCTGTCATCCCATCATGATTTTTAACCATGCTGACTTTACTCTCAGAAGTGTTGTGGTTTACATGATAGACTCATTCCTCCCACTGGGGACACCAAGAGCCCCAAACATCTGTGCTTTGAACACAGCACATGTTCTCTGGGCTGCTGCCCATCTTTGATATTGGCCGAATAAATCTTATTAAAATTCTGTGCATGCACACGTGTGTACGTATGTGTAGGCATGTGTACACATGTGTGTGGGGGTGTGCCTGTGTATGCATGTGTAGGGATGTGTGCATGTGTAGGGATGTGTGCACGTGTACATGCAAAATCATGCTTTCCCTGCTCCTCTTTAGCCCACCAGTAGCTCTGGAGGTTCCTGTAGGCTCTTCCTACTCTATGTCTTCAAAACTGAGCTCTTGATTCCTCCCTTCCCACTTCCTTATCTATGCACTTCCCAGTGTTCTTGTTTAGAGAAAAGCCACTTCACCTACCTTGCAACTGATTCAGAATCTCAAGAGCCAACGTTCTGTCTCTCCACTCTCCCTCCTTTCTCAAATCAACCACTTCATCCCACTGCCTTACCTCGAATTCATCTTGGATCTTTCCAAGTCTTTCCATCTCCCCTACTACTGCCAGGGGAGAGAGCTCCATTGACTCTTTTCTGGGTACTGCAAAATGTTCTCAAGGCTCCCTGAATTACCCTGTTGACTTGAATCCCTTCTCCACATAGAGCCACAGAGATTACTCTAGAACATCAACCTGCGCATGTTAACTGTACCCTATCTGGTCTCTATCCAGTTTCTGCTTAGAGTTCCTCTGTGGCTTCCCATTGCTCTCGGAGGAAGACCAGAGCCCCATTATAACCTTGAGGCCTTGAGGTCTGATCCTCCCTCCACGCCCACCCTCATCCAGGTGTACTTCCTCCTGTGATCACTTCTCCCTGGTTTCTGTCAGTTTCCAGCATGTTCCACCTCTCCTGCTTCAGGAATTCACACAAGACTGGTCCTCTCTATGGAAGTTTCCCTCTCCCCTGCTCTGCTGCTCTCTTCCTGTCTCGGCCTGGGCCAGCCGCCATGGTAGTGATTCTCACCGCACACGGCACTTTTCTCAGTGACACACGTCAGAGCTGGTGGTATTTGTTCAATGCGTGCTGTACCCCCAGATGGGAAGTCCCCCGTGACTGGAGATAGTGGCAGTCGTGCTCACAGCTGTATCTTCTGTGTAATGCATCCATAGGTATTTACTAAACAGCATTTTGTTGGATGGATGTGTGGATGGATGGGCAAGCAGTCTTAATCAAATGGTTTTTTTATGAAGGAATGAATGATGCACATCGTTAAAGGCCTTTGGGCTCCTACTATTTTTTCCTTTGCTGCTCTCCTTCCCATTTTACAGATCAGAAAACCAATGTTCCGAGCCGCTGAGTACCATGGCTTCTTTCCACTCACGCCACTGTTTCTCCCCAGAGACATGACACTAACTTCTAATCTTAATTTTCTCAGCCCCTCATTACAGCAGAGTGTCATTTCATAAATATTGGATTGTGCTAATACAATCTTTTGAGTTGCTCTAAATAGAGGCATTTGATAATGATCACTGAAATTATTCTGTCATGATGTGCCCGTGGATTGGAGTGGCTGCGTGCCGCTTAGGCGGAGAAGCATGAAAGCAAATTTGGATTAGGTGAAACTGTTCTTCTTATGGGCAGAGGCTGAAATCTGACTTTTCCTTCCTTAAATCTGGCAGTTTCCATCTTTCCTGAAATCTAATTTGAGTCTCTTTATTCAGATGTTCCATCACCTTGTGTTGAACCCCTTTGTGTGATAAGCTCTGTGCTGCTCTTGGTCAGGGTAAATCAGGACACTCCATTTTGTCACTTAAGCCCTCCAGTGGCCTAGCATGAAGAATAAACTCTGAACTCCTCACTGTGGCTGGATCTCATGCCATCCGCAAGTCCCTTTTCTCTCAAAATGCTCCAGACACGCTGGCTGATTTCCATTTGGTGGATGTGAGGTTCTTTCCTGGCACAGGACCTCTCCGTTGCTTGTCCCTCTCACTAGATCAGCTCTCCCCACTCTTCTCTTGGCAATTTCCAGAGCTCTTTCCTCATCTGTTGACCTAGGAAAGATCTCCCTTGTTCTTCTGCTCAGTATATCCTGCTTTTGTTTTCAAAACCTTCGTCATAGACACACTCACAG
Organism: Aplodontia rufa; assembly: GCA_004027875.1. Classification (NCBI taxonomy): domain Eukaryota; kingdom Metazoa; phylum Chordata; class Mammalia; order Rodentia; family Aplodontiidae; genus Aplodontia; species Aplodontia rufa. The sequence goes on from PVKS010000303.1 coordinate 88,722, forward strand.
GTCAGCTTATTCCAGTCTTCTGCCTGGGGCTTCAGTCCCTTTGCCTCGGTTTCCATGTCTTCAACTTGGGGGCCAGCCTGAGAGTTCAGTGGAAGGAGCCTGTGTGAGCATGACCTGTCCCCCCAGGGTGGGGCTCCGGCCACATGAGTTTCTCTGGATTCTGTTCTGTTTCCTGCAGTCTCTGGGCTGGAAGAGGAAGCCCACCTTAGGATCTGCCCCCCTTCAAGCTCAAAGTTACAGATGCTGCTTTTTATCATGGGGTTGGCACCAGGAGAATGCTTTTCCCTGCCCAGTGTGTATTGCCACCCGGAGGGGTGGGGTGACTTCTTCCCGGGTCAAATCTAACCCACACCACTGTTACATTCTTCCTCATCCTCATCTCTGATCAGGAAAGTCCTCAGGCTGGCTTCCAGGCTTCCCCCACTCCTTCACTTTTACTGGGTAGTTACAGAGAAGTGGGGGTTGCTAGGTCCTAGCACGTTCTCTGCAGCACCTTTGCTGATGTGCGTCACTGGGAAAAGTGCCCTGTGCGGTGGGAGTCATACAGTGGGACTGGCCCCGACTGACTGCACTCCCTGCAGGTCTCTAAAGCCGTCCCCATCCTTGATGTAGTCCTGAGGAACATCCCAGAGCAAGCAGGAGGGCCTCTTGGGGACTGATTGGAACTGCCAGAGCTGCAGTAAGTCCAGAGGCAGCAGGGCTTGGGAGTTTCCTTCTAATGCTTCAGGACATTGTCAGGAATGCAGGAGGGACAGAGCCCAGGCTGCCCTCCTGAGTGCACAGAAAATACTGCATTTAGATCTTACTGACATCTCTGAGACCCCAGGGAGTTAATATGTTGAAGTTTAGTCACCACTGGGGCCCCCTCCCCTAGGGTTCTATGAGCATCCTTAAGCCAGTCCTTGTGATTTCCTCCAAGTAGCCAGGTACTGTTCCCTGTGGTCCCTTTGTGATTCTACCACTTTTTTCCAGGGCCAAGAGTCATTTGGGTCCAGCCAGCTTGGTTGCCCCACCTGGCATCCTTTCTGGGGCCTGGTCCTCCTTGGGGTCTGCCCTGTCCTTCCAGAGAGGGAGGTTCTTCCCTAGCCTTCTTAACCCCCAGACACCTCGTGGCCTGTCCCTCTGCAACCCATGGCGTACTCTCTACAGTAAGTTTATACTTGGGGGAAAAAAAAGCAAAACAAAAGGAAGGGAGAAGGGAGTTCTGACTTTAAGCAGTTTCTTCTCTCTCCTTCTCTTGCTCACGTGTACTTTTAGAGCAGACAGCTACAGGGACTCTTATAGTTGCCTGATTAGAGGGACGGAAGGGACAGGAACTGGGCACAATCTAGGGAGCCTGCACGCACTCAGCAGGAGCATTGCAACCTGTCAGGATGCCCACACTCCAGGGTAGTCTGGGCTTCCCTTCATGCCCTGGGCACCCCGGCTGTGTTCCTGCCTTAGAGGATTGGTGACAGTCATGGATTGAATTGGGTCCCCTCAAAAGACAAGTTGAAGTCCTAATTCCTGGTCCTGTGAATGTGACTTTATTTGGAAATAGGGTCCTTAAAGGCATAATTGAGTTATGATGAGTCTGGTCGGTCCCTAACCCAGTGTGACTAATGCAGGGAAGGAGGCCACATGAAGATGGAGGGGGAGGTTGGAGAGATGAAGCCAAGGCGTGCTGGGATTTTCCGCCAGACCCTAGAACTAGGTCAGGCAAGTAAGAGTTCTTCCCTAAGCCTTTGGAGGGAACATAGCCCTGCCAATACTGTTTTGGGGCTTCTGTTCTCCAGAACTGGGGGAGGACAACTTTATTTGTTACAGCAGCATCAGCAAATTGACATCCAAGCAATCCGCATCAGCCACCAGTGCACCTTTTCCACCTGAGAACTTGCCCAAGGGCTCTGGAGATACTGAAAACTCAGCTTCCTGCTAAGGAAGCCGGCATTTACTATATGTCCACTTTTACCAAGAACTGGGTTAGGTGTCTTACCACTCAACATCTAATCTAACATGCCACCATCCGACGAGTTCAGAGATAGCTGTCATCTCTTTATTTTGGAGAAAGATGAGTCCTAATGAAGGAAGGGGCTGGTCTAAGGTTACAGGAGCTTTATATGACAGAGCAGACAGTTTGAAGCCCCCCTTGGTGGTATCAATATGTATTGCTTTCATGCTACTGACACTAATTAAATATCTTTTAAAATGACTTCTATTTGTAGTTATGATTTATGATGGCAAAATAATGCATATTCATTGAAGAGAATATACACAATAGAGTATGAAAGTCATACATGCATACAAACTCATGTAAATATCTATTTTTCTATTTAATGCTGGTTTTCAGAAATTTCCCCATGTCATTAAATATTCCTCAAAAGCATGTTTTCTAAAAGCTTTGGGGCTTTCCATTCCAGTGGCTGTTCCACTGTTCATTCAACCACTCCATATTGTTGCATATTTAAGTTGCTTGTAGTTACTCCTCAATCACGTGGCAGGGAGTGTTCTCAAGTAGGAGTTATCAAATTTGCATTCATGTGTATGTGTTTCTGTTTTCCGTTAAGCTCCAAAACCCAGAATTGCTGTGTATTATTTTTGAGATCTTGAGAAAGAGTATCATCCACGTATCAGAGGTAGAATTTCCAGATCCTGGAAATTTGCCCATGAGTTGATGGTTGTGAATTTTTGGAATTCACAGAAATGTTTTGTGAATTCCAAAGCACAGAACACACACCAGAGCAGTAGTGGTCCCCCACATGTACCTCTTGGTTTAGGGACTGGAGACCTTCTGGGCTTTGTGGGAATTGTGTTTGAAACAGCATCACAGAATCAAGGTAGGTAGTAAGAAGCAGGATGGACTCTCCAGGGGATAGGATGAGGCAGGTCTGTTCATGCTCTCTGTACCAAGCGAGCTTCTGTCCCCAGTAGGCCAGGGCAACTTTCCATTAAATATTTCGTAAATGATTTGCTGTTCTTAATAATTGAACTTGCACATGATATGTCCCCAGCCTCAGCCTCCTTTTCTGCCCTTTCCTTTCTCTGTTTTCTTCTGGAATCCAGTCTTCAATCCTGCTTGTGGGCTTTGGGAATCTCCCATTATGATGAATCTCAGTGGTGTGTAGAGGTCCCTGGAAGGCCAAGGGGCCTGACATTGCCTGAAAGTCTGGGTGTGGCTGGACAGGTGGCACCTGGATGTAGCTGTGGGACCTTCTTGCCCAGGACTTTCCATTTAGAAGGATGGGCCAGCAGCCAGAGGCTGGTGAATTGGTGTGTCCAGTGGTAGTGGTGATGTCTAATCATGGTGTTTGTACCAAAAGACGTTGTGAGACTTCCTGCTTGTGAGACTTCCTGCTTGTGGGACTTGCTGTTTGTGGGACTTCCTGCTTGTGGGTCTTCCTGCTTGTGGGAATCTCTTCCCAGAGCTGCTTTACTTCTGCTTGTTTATCAAGCCTGATCCTAAAGTTTTCCCTTTCATGATAAGCTCTCCAGTATTCTTCTGGAACATTCCTAGCTTTGAGAAAGATGGTTAATTTTTCTTGTTTCAACCACAAACGCTGCAGCAGGTCACCCCACCATGCCTTTTTTGTACTTGCTGACAAGAGAGGCTGGAGAAGGCGGCTCTCCCCATCCTCCTCTACCAGCGCCCTGCCCAGAGGCCACCTCCTCTGGGAGGCCTTCCCCCACACTCCCTGCGCACCTACCTCTCTACGCTTCAGTTGCTGAGTTTCATCAGCACATGTTGTCTCTGATCTGCCACTAGGGCTGTGTGCTACTCCAGACTGTGGTTAGGGTGGGCCACTTGGTCCCAGAGCCCTGTTGTTCTATGTTCTTTTGCTCTGGAGTTGATCCCAGGATTCTTGGGGACAAATAAACGGACACTGGAGATTATCCCTTGCTTCATACAGGGGCCTGGCACATAGTCACCAACTTGTGGAGGGACACGTAAAAAGCTCCCCTTGCAAAAACTTGATGCATGTCAGGCTGACCCTCGGTTCCTGTAATGTGGCGCTTCCATTAAATGATCCGGATGTGTAGGTCCTTTAATGTCCTCCGTTTCACCTGATATTATTGTTATTATTGCTTGGTTCAAAGCTATAAGTTCTTATGCTTCCATTTAGCCACTGTTACACTTTTTTCCTTCCCTTTTTAATGGTAAAATATTACATGGTCTTAAAAAATGCTCATCTGGTACATATATGTGAAAACTCTCCACCCCTACCTCAGCTCACCCAAATATCTCTACTAACAGATTGGTGTGCATTCAAAGAAAGAAGGAAATAAATAAGAGAGCAAGAAGGAGAAGAAGGTGGAGGGGAAAGAAGAGGGGAGACAGAATAAAAGTTTGTGGTTATAGTGGCAGTAAGAGGTGATTATTTTGCAGTGTTTATTTTGTGGCAGGTACTCTCCTAAGCACTTTAAAAGTATCAACATATTTAGTTCTTACAACAGTCCTCTGATACAGATATCACTACCTGCATTTTACAAATGAGAAAACTCAGGCTATGTTTAAATGACTTGCAAAATGTCCTGGTGGAGCCAGGATTTGCCCTCGGGAAGTCTGGGCCCAGCCTGTGCTTGTAAGAATGCAGTCACTGAGTAGGATCAGAGCTTCCCAGCCGTTCTGCCATCGATCTCTTTTCCTACCACTGTGTTTGAGATCTAGTTTTCACCTTCTAGCACTGCATGTTGTCTACCTGGTGGATGTACCATGTTTTATTCAACCTTACTCAAGAAGTGGCAGTGGGAGCAGAGAAGTCAAAATGTTCCCATACACTCAGATAAAAAGGAAGGTGTCTGTCTGCAAACAGCTCTTGGAAAAGTACTTGCAAAGCAACTCATATTATGGGATGGCCTCTCATGTATCTAGAATTACAAAATTAATTGGGAAAACTGCATTAGCCTGCAGTGACCCCAATCAGTGCTTGTTTGGGATGTTTACATGGATCACAGAATTGGTAAGAAAAAAGGACAGGAAATTGAATCTCAGTTTAGTAATTATCTCAGAGGATATGACCACATGAAGAGGAGTGCTGGCGGTTGTTATAAACAAGCATCCTAAAGATGGTTTTGAACAGCAAAATAAAATCTTGCAGAGATCAGAACACCCATATGATAAGTAAATGGGAGAACATATCTATTCTTACATGGATGCTTGTCTGGATGTTCAGTGGTCTGTGACATTATGCCTGGGTTCCACAAGCATCGTATTCAAAGTGATGCATATTATAGTTCAGATCTTAAGCATCTTCCAAAGGGCCATGAATTAAAGGCTTGGTCATCAGCCTGGCACTGGGAGGTGACGGGTCCTAGCAAGAGGTCTTCAGATCATTGGAGGGTGGGCATTGTTGTGGGACCCCAGCCCCTTTCTCTTCCTCTCTCACTTCCTGACTATGAGGTTAGTGGTTTTGCCAAAGCCTAGAACAATGAGGTCAGTTAATGATGGACAGAAATCTCTGCAACAGAGAGCCAAGATAAACTTTTTCCCCTTATAAGCTGATTATCTCAGATCTTTGTTGGAGTGACAGCCATGATTGACACTGTATAATTGGAAGTGAAGGTGATGTAGACTGGTGTCTTTTAGCTCTTCCTATGGCAGACACTGATGTTGATGGTGCCTATGAAGAGTCAGAACAGAGGAATCTATGATATACGCGAATTGACAATAAACACCTTTTTATTTTTAACCCTAACACATGTACGCCACTTACTGGATGGTGTTCTAAGGGTTTCACGTATTTTGTCTTCGTTAATAATATCTCAACAACACTATGAACTGGAGACTGTTATTACCCCCTATTTTACAGATTAGGAAAATGAGTCCCAGAAAATTAAAGTAACTCACTCAGAAGTTGGAAGTGAATAGATGAGCAGAGATGTGGATCCTGGGAGTCCTGTTCCAGGAGCCTGGACCACTCTCTACTTTTTGATGAATATTTCATTTTATGAAAAATGATTATGAATGCTTATATGTATTTAAATCATATATTAAATACCAGAAATAGACATTTGACTCATTCATCTGCACACCTGAGATTTTACATATTAAAATTGTCTGAAAAACTTTTTTTGTGGGCTTTTCTGTCTGGGAAAATGGGAAGGTGTTCTCCTTGTATTCACTAGAGCTATTCCTATCAATTTGTTGAATTGACTGAGTCCATCAGGGCCTACCTAAATTTTGGTGTGGTGAGTCTCCATGTGGTTCAGAGAAGTTTGTGCTAAACAAGAGTGTCGCGGAAGATGTCATGCATCAGAAACACCTTTGACAGGACAATAAAGACGGCTTCCCTACCAATTCCTCAGCCCCCTATTGCCTAGATTCAGCCAGCCCAGGGCAACCTGAAGGAAGCCATCAAAGAGCATCCTTATAATCCAGGGGAGGCCAGCCCTGCCCCAGGTGACCTTCCCATATTCTATTTGTCTGATGGGGCTGTGGCTCCAAGGACCAGAGCTCCTTCACCTGAACACTTTGTTTTTTTGAAAGTGTGCATTGTCTTTTTAAATGATGAGAAAGGTTTTTCTATGCCTTGAATTCTTTAGTAATTTGAATTATAATTGCACCTTTTGAGAGATTTGGAAAGAAAAGAAAATTGTTTAGAACAAATAGTTTTTAAAAAAAATTTAGTGAATGGGCTGGAGTGGTGTCTTAGTGGTTAGGGCACTTGCCTGGCATGCATAAGTACGTGAGTTTGAACCCTAGCACCACATACCCAACAAAGTCTCGGAGCAACGGGAAGCACATGAAAAACTAAATAAAGATTGTTGCTCTCTTCTGTCTCTCTCTCTCTCACTGTCCCTCTCTAAAAAAAAATTAGTGAAAATAAGATGGCTTATGTATTTCCACAAAATAGAGTCCAACAATCTGGAAAACCCAGCGTACAGTGTAGTGTCATCAGGGGGCATCCCAGACTGCAGGGGGTGATCCAGTAAGAGTAAGACATACATTTGATTTCAAAAACCTAGTATGAAAAAAAAGAATGTAAAACATCTTAGTACTTTTTTATTGATGGTGTGTTAAAGTGATTTATATTTTAGATACACAGGGTTAAATAAATTATTGAAGTATTTAATTTGTTTCAGTTTATTTTTTTTTAAGAGAGAAACAACTTTATTTAGTTTTTCACATGGCCTTAGTTGCTCCAACACTCAGTTGTGTACGTGGTGCTGGGGTTTGAACCCGGGTCCTCGTGCTTGCCGGGCAAGCACTGAAACTGCTGAGCCACCGCTCCAGCCCCTCAGTTTATCTTTTTAAAATGTGGCTATTAGGAAGTTTTAAATTATGTGTGTGGCTCACATCCTCTTGCTGTTGACCAGCACTGCCCTGGATGTCAGTGGCCTCCCATCCACAGGGATGTGTCTTTTTGGTAGCAGCAGCAGCATTAATTGACCACCTACGATGTGCCATGTTCTCTGAATGCCTGTCTCCTCTGTGGCTTACAGCAAACCATGTGCAGCACAGTTACCCTTTATTTTAAGGGGGGGGCGAGAAAGAGAGAATCAATTCTATTTATTTTTTTCATGTGGTTTTTGCTTCTCCAACACTTAGCTGTGTTTATGGTGCTGGGGTTTGAACCCAGGTCCTTGTGCATGCCAGGCAAGCTCTCCAATCACTGAGCCCCCACTGCAGCCCTCCAATGTACCCTTTGGTCTCCATTACAGATGGGAAACTTGAAGCACAAAGACATTCAGGAACTTGCTCATAGTTGCAGGGGGAGCAGTTGGCAGGCAGGAGACTTGACAGCAGCCTGGTTCCGTGGCTCTTGCTGATGTCTCCAGGCTTCTGCTTTTTTTTTTTTTTTTTTTTGGACATGGACATAGGATTTTTGTCTCTGCCTTGCTCTGCTGACTCAGCCCTCTGGATCTCCGTTTCCCTACTTAGGAGGGCGCTGGAACCTCTGTCAGGCCCTTTTAGTTCTGTTTTTGTGGTTCCATGTGGGCTGCAGGAACATGGTGGGGCTGGGGGTTGACAGCATCCCAGCATTGGGCCTCTTGGTTGGCCTGGGCCCTCTGTCAGGTCAAGGAAGACGTCCTGGCTATTTGTTCCTCTCTGCCCCTAACTTGAAACACCAGCTGCTGCTTCCTTCCATGCTTCCTGCCCCTGCTTTTGTGAAATGACTCTAAAATTTAGGAATCTCAGATCCCACCCTAGCTCTGCCGTTAACCTGCTCTCAACCTTGGGACGTGCACCTTCCCTCTCTGGGCCTTATTCACTGTTATCGGTAAAACCAGAAATCAGGGTTTCTTCTGACTCTACCATTCTTTGCTTTGTAATTTATGAACCAAGGAGAAAATGTTTAAAATGTTAAGAATTGAGTGATTTATAAGATGAAACATCGGTAAAAAATCCAGTGACCCTGGCCCTCCCATCATCTGTCTGTCAGGCAAGGGAGCGGTTTCTGGCTCCTTGAAAGGAGACTTTGTCTTCATGAGTGTGTGGATGCCCACCCATCCTAAATACCGCCGCATCGAGCTGAGCGGACACTCAAAATATAAAAGCTGCAGGTGCCCTGCAAATGCCAAAGCACCAGCAGTCCCTGGGGACAATCTGTCCTTGAGAGCTGAGTTTCGAGCAGGAAGGGAGGCATCCCAAAGGAGCTTAGGGCCCTTGCTCTGAAATCAGGCAGTCCACAGAGCTGCAGTGATCTGCCATATGTCCAGGAAGGTCTAGGGTACATTTTAGAATTAATTTTCCACTGCCCATCAGTGAGACATTTCATTTCATTGATAGAATTACCCCATTTTCTAAAAAGGTCTCCAATCCCCCCTGTCGCTGCTGCCAACCCCCACACCCACCCATTTTGGCCCTGGGCTCAGTGCTAGCACAATCATCAAACTTTGTGTTTGGGAAGCTACTGATTTTTAAACTTCCCCTTGAATCTGCCAATATCTTTTAAAATTTCTTCCTTTTCTAAGTGTCCCGTTTTTCATTAAGATACCCAATTTGTACTTTCTCAGGATTTAAAGCATTATTTCTGATTGGTAAAGCAACTTGTAAAAGCTGTGGACAAGCAGAAGTATTCTATGCTTTGTACAGATTCTGAGAGTTTCTAAGGCTGAAATAAGACTTCTAGTTTCCAAGGGCCTACTAAAGCCAGAGCTGCTGAAACATCATCATGTGGGGTCCAGCAGATGGAATTCTGGTAAGAAAACAGAAGCCACCATAGGTATTTTGATTCAGAAGGGCTTTAGTAGAGGGTATTGGAGGCATATAAAAACCTGAAGCCCTCACACATATGGTCAAATGATGTTAAGACAAGGAGTCAGGACTATACATTAGGGAAAGCACAGTTTCTTAAACAAATGGTACTGGGTAAAATGGATTTCAGCTGCAGAAGAGTGCAATCGGACCCTACACTACCCACCAAAATTAACTCAAGGTTGAAGACCTAAACATAAGAGTTAAAACTTCAAGAATTCTAGAAGAAAATATAGGGGTAAAGCTTAATGATGTTGAATTTGGGCAAAGAACTTTTGGATATGATACCAAAAGCACAGGCAATGAGAAACAAAGTAGACACCTGGGACTCCATCTATCCTAAAAACCAATGAGCTGAACCCAGGCTTGGGGGGAGGTACAGAAACTCACAGATTAGAACCATAGAACAAAAAATGCAATATGTCAGTGTTTATGAGATGCAGTTGCAAGATATTGCATAAGATATTTGAACAAGATATACTGCATGCCTGTACAAAAACATAAATATTTAATCCTATTGTCAAATGTATCAAAAAATAACAAGGGATGATAGGGAGAAGGGGAAATGTTGGAACTGAGATAAAGCAGGGTACATTCCAAGCAGTTATAAGTATGTCACTGTATATACTATAGTCATGTATATAAAAATGTTCTTCATAGGTATAAGAATTATGTGACTGTATTTGGGTATTTTAGAAAAAATTTAGGACCCAGAAGAGAGACAAGGGATTGGGGGATGGGAGGAGGGATGTAGAGGGGTGTGAGTGGGGTGCAGTTATTGTATTGTTGTATTGTATGCATCTATGAATATGTGACAACAAATCCCATCACTGTGTGCAACTATAATGCACTAATCAAAAATCATATAAAAAACTAATGTGTATTAAAGGAAGTGACAAAGAGAAAAGGCAGCCTATGGTACGGGAGAAAATGTTCAAGAATCATGTATCTGATAAAGTGTTAATATCTGGAATATATGGGGAACTCTTTACAGTTCAACAGTAATAACAACTAACCTGATTTTAAAAAGGGCAAAGGACTTGAGTCGACATTTTTCAAAGATATCCAAATGGCAACAGGCATATGGGAAGATTTTCAGCATCACTAATCACTAGAGAAATGCAAATTCAAACAGTGAGATATTATCTTCCATCCATTCAGATGGCCTTTGTAACAGAACAAACACATAAGCAAAACAACAGAAAATAATAACTATTAACAAGCAATGATCAAAAGAAATTGTAACCTTTGTACACTGTAGGTGAGGAGGAAAAAGGGTGTCGCCTCTATGGAAAATAGTATGGAAATTCCTCAAAAAATTAAAAACAGCACTGTCATATGACCCCACAATCCCAATTCTTTGTATATAGCCAAATGAATCAAGGGAAGAATTTTATTTTTTATTTTATTTATTTTTTTAAAGAGAGAAGGACAGTAAGAGAGAGAGAGAGAGAGAGAATCCATTTTTATTGAGTTTTCCCACATGGCTTTCATTGCTCTGACACTTAGTTGTGAATGTGAGTGCTGGTATTTGAACCTGTGTACTCACACATGCCAGGCAAGCACCGTAACCACCGAGCCACTGCTCTAACCCCGAAGAAAGAATTTTAAAAAGATCGTTCTACACCCTTGTTCACTGTAGCCTTATTCCCAGTAGCCAAGATTGGAAGTGACCCAAACATCCACCCTGAATTGATAGATGAAGAAAATGTGGTTTTTCCATGCAATGGTACATTTGCCTAACAAAGGAAGGAAGGACCTTGAAGACTTTATGCTAAAGGAAATCAACCAGTCATAAAAAATCAGACTGCATGATTTCACTTCTATGAGTAGAGTAGCCAAACTCATGGAAAGTAGATGGGTGGGGGAAGGGGAAGTAGAAGTTCCTGTTCAATGGTACCTTAGTTTATCATGCTGCTATAATAAGATACTATAAGGTGGGAAATTTATAAATAATAGAAGTTTATTTCTCACAATTCTGGAGGCTGGGAAGTCCAAGGTCAAGTTTCTGACAGGCCAGATGTCTGGTGAAGCCTGGGCATCTGCATCTAAGAGGGCACGTTGGCAAAAGAGAACAGAGTCCTGACAAGTTCTCTCTAGCCTTTTATAAGATCATCACTCCCATTCATGAGGACTCCTCATGACTTAATTTCCTCTTAAAGGCCCCACCTCTAGTTGCTATCACATTAGAGTTTAAGTTGTTATATAAATTTGGAGGGACCCATACATTCAAGCCATTGTGAATGGATATAGAGTTTCAGTTTTGCAAGATGGAAAAATTCTATTGATTTGTCTTATGACAATCTGAAAATAGTTATTTGAATATAGTTGCATACTTAAAAATTGTTAAGGCAATAACTTATTTTTTTTACTATTAAGAGATAATTATGAAGATAAAACAATGGGGCAACTTTATGAATTTCAGGTGAAAACATTGAAGAAAAAGGATTGCCTAGCTTTAAAAAAGAAGAAACACAATCCAACAAATCAATCAATCAAGCAAACCAACCTTGCTGAGCATGTGGAGGTCAGGGAACCAGTTGCTAATGTCCACACAACTAGGACATGCCCAGGTTTTGGGGAATCTCTACCAGTGATCTGAGTTGCTGCAGCTCTGAAGTGGGGGATTCCAGGATCCCACAAAGCTGCTGACCAAGCTTCATGACTGACATCTGTCAAAGACCATGAGTCTGTTGGAGGTGCCCGTTGTATCCATAGTGACCCCTGTGTTTCTCCCTCTCCAGGTCTTTTGGACAGCCTGTCTCATGGGAAGAGATTAGGAGGGAAAATTTAGTTTCTAGGCTGTAGCCGAGGTGACATGTGAGCAAGCATAGAAGGGTGGGATGACACAAGACACCCAGACACAGTTTCCAGCGCAGTGAAGGACTTTGGGCTCTTTTTTCATAGAAGCAGCAGAAGTGTGAACTTTGAAGTTCGGCTGATGTCAGTTGGTATGTCACTTCTGCCAGTGACTGGTGATCTCCTCTGGGGTTGGCTTGGTAGCCTCTCTGAGCCTCGTGTCCCTCACCTGTAAAATGAAGATAACACCACAAGAGTCTCAAAAAGCTATCATGCAGAATGAATTAGTACTATACATGTGGAGTACCCTGAACAATAGGTATTGTATGACTTTAGAATTTTGATGAGTTTCTAGCACCTAGAGGAGTTTGTGGGAAGTCATATAACCTCTAAGCATGTAGTTTGTTCAGAGAATAACAAGTAGCCCTACATGGTAGTATAACAACGATGACAGTGACATTAGGTAGCATTTATGGAGCATCTGCTGTTAGCACAGCAGTGTGCTAAGCACTTTACAGATCTCTTCTTCCTTTTATTAGAAAATCCCCACATTAGTCCTTTGAAGCAGTTTACTATGATTATCCCACTTATCTCATGAGGAAAAGGAGACTCAGAGAAGTTAAGTAACTTATCCCAGATCACAGAGCAAGTGCAGGAGAATCACACATATATAATGCAGCATTAGAACTTTAGGGCGCATTGGTCATAGTGGTTCAAGCACAGATAAAAAGGGCATTGGGGCCACCATGTGAAGGATTTTGCGTTCTAGGAGTTTGGACTGTATGAGTGGAGACCCATCTGAGATTGAGCCGGAGAATGCTCAGGGCAGATCAGATCTGTCTTTTAGGACAACTACTTGTTGATCAAAGTGTAGGGAAATTTGGAGAAAGGAGCCTGAGAGACAGTGGGGGGGAGGTGGGCTGTTGCAGTGGACCAGGAGATAGCTGGTCAGGACTGAACAAGGGCCTTGGCTGTGGGCATGGAGAGGAGGGGAGGAAGTTTAACACATTGATGAGCTCAACAGAAGCAGAAGGAGAAGCACAGAGCTAAGGGGTCTGGTTTGGAGTCAGACCCTGGCTCCTAGTAGTTCTGAGACCCTTGGACAAGTTGCATGCGGTCCATTTCTTCATCTGCATATGATTCATGTACCTGGAGGGATGTGCTGGGTATGGCTGGGATTCATGTGCAAAGCTCCCACCTCATTGCACATAACACGGTGAGTGTTGGTTCTGTTCGTGATGCTTGCTAGGCCTTGGGCCTGCATCAGCTGGAGAACCAAACCCAGAATCAGCATCACATAGGGTGTTTTATAAAAGCAGATTCCTCACCTCATCCCCTGCTGCAGATGATTTTAATATTAACCATGGATTTGAGAACCACTTGGAAGCCAGGACAGCTAGGACAGGGATCAAGGAGGGGTCGAGATTCCCCAGGAGAGTGAAGAAAGCACAGGCCGAGAGCGGAACCCTGATGTTCCCACACTTTGGAGCATGGGTGGAGGTGCAGGAGCTGAGGAGCAGCTGGGGGAGTGCAGCAGTGGAGAAGGAGCAAGCCGGGGCCACCCAGGACCGTCCTCCCCCAAAAGGGCCTGTGCTCTTGGCCTCTGTTTCTCCATCCTGCCGCTGCTTCCTGCTCTGCTCACTTTGACATCCTCTCTGCCTCCCTCCCAGGCTCTGGTTCTGGGACTCCCCTTGTGCTTCCTACCCTGCCCCAGGTCAGGGCTCTGGACAGCAATACAGAGGAGCTCTGTGGCTTTTTTTCATATTGCGCTCTCTCCCTTGATTCAATATAAGCTCCTCAAGAGCAGGAGTCGGCTTTTCCATTCCCAGCCACACACCCTCTCCTCCTAGAACTGGCTCTGACATCCAGGATGCCCTCGATTTATATAATTGAGTGAGAGGAAGATTAAAATGTTAAACTCCTTGGAAAGGGGTTTAAAGGAAGCAGAAAACCTAACATGGCTTGCGGTTCAGAGTATGGTGCCCATTGGGCCTCAGGAGACCCAGGCCCTGGGTGCTGACCTGCCATGTGGCCTGGACTTGGTGGCTTGGTCTCTCTGGGGCCCGGTGGCCGTAGCTACACAGCAAAGCTTGTAGCACTTGTGCAGCCCCTGCCTTTGGTACCAGGCAGCTTGGGTTGTTGTGATTGCAGCCAGAGACCTCACGGTGTCGTCAGGACCGAGGAGTGAGTCAGCGTGTGCGTGTGTCATGGGCAGCCTCGAGCAATGTGGCCAGTAGCAATAACCAGAAGAAAGAGTGCTCTAAACGCCAGCGGGGCAGAGAAACCGTGATCTGATTTGGACCATTTCAAGCAAACGTCAGCTTTGGAAGCCCGACTTTCAGACTTTACAGCAAGCTTTTAGACTTTACAATATGGAAAATAACAGCAGAAAGATTTTTTTGTCTGCGTACAAAGACTGTTTTCCTGCATTTAAAAGGAAACTTCAGCAGGCTTTGTCCTTGATTGTTTGTGTGGTCGCTTCTCAGGAAGGATTCTAGAAATGGACGTGCAGGCAAAGTTCAAGGACACTGTGGCCAGAGGGATTCCAAGCACGGCCTTGGGCAGAGCTGTGGAGTTCCTCTGGCTGGGAGTTTTCTTTAACCTATAAATGTAAGCAGTGCGATTGGGACCTGTGGGGTTAAATGGGGTAACCTAAGGGGAAACTACCAAATGGTTGGTGTGTGGAACTGTTAGTAGATTTCGTCACCTTCACACCTTCAAATGCATGCTCTATCCACCTCAGAGTAGGGACTCGCTGTGGGGCTGCTGTGTCCTCCACCTGTCTACTAGAGGAAAGCTTGTCAGACCTGTTTGTGTGTGTGTGTGTGTGCACCCACGCACGTGCATTTGTGTGTTGAAAATGTGCTGTGTCACTGCATGGTGACTCAGCTGTGATGCCTGTTGAACCTCATAGTCCCCTTCTACTGAGTGGCTGTCACATCTCCTGAGCCCTGCCTGGGGCTGAGAGCCCACCCAAAGGGTCTTGCTTGCCAGTAGCAGAGTGATGAAAAGAACCAGATGTGATAAAGAGGGTGCTGGGACTGCAGATAAGGGACAGAAATGGGGACAGCTCCCCCACAGACTAGCACACCTGTCCAGGTGGCTGGAGGGGCTTCCCGAATGTAGCTTGGCTTCTGCCTCTTCAGGTTCTCCATCAACTCCTAGTTGCCCTTGTCAGCCTCAGACTGGAGAGGTGTGGCTGGGTCCCCGGTCTCATCCAGATGCAACGTCATACCATACGGTGGCAGCTGCCTGTGTCCAAGATCTGAGATTTTACACGATCTGCTTGATCCACTCAAGTCCATTAGGATGAAACCAGTTCTCCACATTTCTCTTCCCAAGCCATGTGTGTTCTAATTAGGGAGAGAGAGTAAGGCTGGGGTCAGGGCTTCTTCCTTAAAACCCTGGTATGAGTTGAAGAAATCTGTAAGCTTTTAGGGCTGGGACTTGCTGACCCATTATGAACTACTCATGAATCGTGAGCAGTGGTGACCCAAAGACTCGACAGCATGGTGGGCTTGGCTTCTGTTTTCAAAAGAAAGAGAACATTTGTACAGGGTGATCTCTAAGCACATGGATGGACCATACTTTTCCAATCTCATTTTTACATAGCCATAAACAGAGCCATATGGCATGGACACATCCCAAGTCTCTCCTGAGAGTCAGCATTCTGCAGTGTAGACCCAAGAAGGTAGGTCTCCCTAATTGTCCCAGCTGCTGTGGGCACTATGGGTTTATCAAATTGGAAAATCATGCCTACTTTTCTACTGACATAACTGTAAGACCTCATGCTTTGCCATGAGGTCACATGGTATTAGGCACAGCATAAGTTTGCCTGTCACATGCATTCTGGATTGAGTTCCAGTTCTAATGTTCACTATCCTGTCCCCATGCATGATTGAGGACCTCTCTGAACCTCAGACTATTCTCTACAAAATGGGATGGGAATACTTCACTCCATTTCTGTAAGAAACTGATAAAAGAGTTGAGCTGAACATGTTTTGGGAACTCAGGGTCTCTGTATGGGTTTTGTTGTTGCCAGTATTATTGTGACCTTGAAGAGTCACTAGACCCAAACTTCCTGTGTCAAAGAAATGTGCTCCTCTCAGCTAAAAAAGATCACCCCCTGTTTACTTACCCAGCCCTGGGAGGGCAGATTAGAACTGTTGTGGCTGCAAACCCAGCCGATATGGGCTGTAATATACTAAATTATCACTTGTTTTGCAGTCTTGACGAGAAAAATAAATGCAATTACACTCATGAATGTGGAAAAATGAAGCAAAGCAATGTGGATCGGCACATTTGAGGTGCTTTTCCAAATGAAAAGCTGTGTACAGTGAATGCTGATGGGCTCCCTCCCTCCCGCTCTCTGGCATATGGTGCAATGTGATCTTTCTGAATTAAGGGAGCAGCTGTGCCAAGCGCCCAGCCATGGGAGAGGCAGCCTTGAACAGCCTCCGTGGGAGGAGAATCAGAAGGTGGACCCCAAACTTCCTCTCTTGGCTGAGGAAGCAGAAGAGGCCCAGTTTCCTAAAGCAGGTACCTTGGTGGTACCTGTTGTCTTCAGAAACCTGACTTCTCTTCTATAGTTCTGTCATCCTGTGTGCAAACTCTGGCTGAACACCTACTGTATCCCAGGCACAATGCTAGGAGCAGAAGTGAATCTCACGTGTCCTACTCCTGGCCATGGGAAGCCTTGTTACCCAGGCCTGATGCCATTGTCTGGCCATGTGTGTGCTTCAGTGCCGTGGCTGCCAGGTACTTGAGGGTCTCAAGCACTAGCAATGTGGCCAGCCCAGAGGGAATGTGCTCCAAGTGTAAAGTACATGCCAGATCTCAAAGTCTTGGTAGAGAGAGATAGGGGTGGGGAAGGAGGAGGAAGAGGAGGGGGATAGGAGGAAGGAGAGAAGGAGGAGGAGGAGAGGAAGGGAATTAGGAGGAGGAGGAGAGGAAGGGGAAGAGGAGGAAGAGGAGGAGGAGGAAAAATATTTTATATTTCTTAAACATTGGAAAGACCATGCCTTAGACAGTCAGCTCTCCATATCCATGCATTCTGTAGCCTTGGATTCAAGCAATCATGGATGAAAATACTCAGGAAAAACACTATATCTGTATGGAACATATTCAGATTGGTTTTTTTTTTACCTTGTTATTATCCTCCAAATAATGCAGCATAATAACTGTAGTTTATTAAGTATTATAAGTCATCTAGAGATGATTTAAAGTCTGTGGGGAGGTGTCCAGCTTATATGCGCATGCTGTACCATTTTACCTAAGGGATTGAGCAATGGAGGATTTTGGTATCTGCAGGGGCGTCCTGGATATCAAGGGATGAGTGTGTTGGGCTAAGTAAAATGCACTAGAACTAATTTCACTGATTTCCTTTTAACCTTTTAGTATAGCTGGTGGAAAATTTTAAAATCGCTGCTGTGGTTTGCAGCTTGTGTCTGTTGGACCATGCTGATCTGTTAGCTCAAGTCCCCTCACAGCCCCACTTGGTGGTGGCTCTGGGGCTGGTCCTTGCAACACACTGGGTCTCTTTTTCCCCATTTCTTCCTGAACTCAAATGTTACCTGTGAGAAGTTTTCTTTCCCTGTATAAATTCCCCGTTGTTCTTGTCAAAGCACTGTTTCTGCTAGTCCCTATTGTAATAATTAGGTCTTATATTTATTTGCCTGTTTATCTGTTTCCCCGAAGAGATCAGAAAGGTGGGGAGCTTGTTGTGTTCGTTTCATGTTCGATTTTAATCTCAGTGTCTACCACAGCAACCAACACATAGTAGGCACTCAAAAATATTTTCTTAAGTAGATGCATGATTAAATGTCACATTAATTTTTCAAAGGAGAAAGTATTCAATAGCGGTCCTAATCTATCAGTTAAGGAAAGTTAAATGAAGTTTAGTGAAGTAGGGGCAGGATTAGGATTAAGGGGATTAATAGGGAGTGAAGCTGAGAAGGGTGAGGAGCCATTACCACCCTAGGTCTGAAGGACAAGGGCAGGGAATGGTGTTAGGGACTGCCTGGAGGGCTATAGAGGAATACATCCACCTTCGGGTCTTCCGCCAGGGCCCACATTGGCCATTCGTAGTCAGAAGCAGTTGGTAAGGACGACTGGAAGATGAAGATCAAACACGTGGGCCTCTCTGCACAGAGCAGGGTAGAGGCTGCATCTGGGTTGGTGGGGGCAAGGGTATGTGTGTGTGTGTGTGTGTGTGTGTGTGTGTGGCAGTGGGGGAACAGAGAATAATGGTCTTCTCCCAAAGACCTAGAGAACTATTTCCTTAATGTGATAGAGCATGTCCATTCCAAACCAACAACCTGTATCCTAAAGGTGTAAGGATGCGCACAATCACTAAAATTATGTAATAATTATTCAGAGATTTCCAGTAACTCAATGGAAAGTCTAATTATGGGATAGATAAAGTTATTATTTTCAGAGAATATTATTATCTAACAAAACCTCAAGAGAAATAAGTGAAAAAACTATTACAACCCAATAAAACAGCCCAGTAAGGTTACTAGTTAGGGAATACATACACAAAAATCAACAATTTTCTAAATCCTGGCAATAGCCAGTTAGGAAACATAATATTAAAGGATTAATTCCATAAAAGCAGAAAAATACAAAGGACTGAAGAATTAGCACAAGAGTCAATATGCAGAAACCTTAGTGGGAGACTATAAAGCAAACCTGGGAAAATAAGCAAATGTAAGTATCTCGTTCCTGTGTTAGGGAGACTTGCTATTTTAAAGCTTAGTGATTTAATTTAGAATATGTAACATATTACAATAGAAATTTATGTGCAATGATATAAAGTAATTTTAAAAGTAAAAATGAATACATGGGTATTATGATTAAGCAACTGTTGGAAGAGAACAACAGAGAAAGACTTCTACTTCCAAATTTTAGAAATACATTCTGAAACCATTGTTGTTCAGGTAGTGTATGCCAATCCAAGAAAAGAAGTATATATGAACAGAACAAAGTATATCTCCAAAAGTGGTATGTGTGTGTGTATGCACATGTGTATATGAGCAAACTTAATATTTCCAATTATTGAAATGTCAGGAGGAAACTGAAGTGATTGCTCACCCACATCAAGGTGTGGGCTAAGTTGAGATCATTCTTTATTTCATACTTCATATCAAAAAATATTCTAGATAAATGAAGTATATCCCATTTAAAGGTAAAAATGTGAAAGCATCTAAACATTTAACACAGTAGTGAATATTTAATCTTTGGGAGTAGGAAAGTTTTCTGATGATGTCATTCAAGGTAGAAGCAATAAAGAAAAAAATATTTATACATTTGTCCCTAAAAATCATAAACAGAGTGAAAGATGCACAAACTGAGCTCTGATACTTGCAATACTATACAAAATAAATGATTGATATCATTAATATGGAAAGAGCTTCTACAGATCAATAACAGAAAGACAAATGAGCCATTAGATGTATATTCTGGGTTGGCCACACTTCTGAGAAGTACTATTGGTATGAGTACATATTGGTATAGCAGTTAGAACAATTTAATATCTATCAAAAACATGAAATATGTATATCTCTGGTCAGAAATTTTATTTTTGAAACTGTATTCCAAGGATATAGAAGTATAAAGTAAAAGATTCATCGTTAAGTATCTTATGACACAGTGCTTGACCTAGAGTGTCACTCCGTCCACAGCTTGAAAGGATAAATCAGCTTGCTTCCCAGGGTGGCTATGAGGGTCATTTGGGATGTCCAGCCAAGGAATGCCTGGGAGCCATGGAACTCTGGAGAGATGGTGTGTGTTCTTGATTGATTTGGGGCTGTCACTTTTCCTTCCTCATCTGGAGCCCCTGGGACACCACTGAGGCTCCTCTCCTGCTGTTTCAGCTCCGGGAAGGGAGGGGAGAAAGCTCTTGTCCTTTGGTCAAGCTAAGAAGGTCTGCTTTGAAGCATTTAGTTAGTGTGAACAACATACATGTTGGGACTTGGGCCAGGTTAATAAGACCCTTTGCTTATCACATTTAGTTAGTTCTCCTGAGTCCCCTTCTGGACTAAGTCTTGACTTTGACTTCTGTTGTTTTTGGCCTGCCTAGTCCAGTTTTAACAAGAATCCTGCTACGTTGGTTCAATGAGAATCCTCCTGCCCTTGATGTCTGTTTTAGTCTGTTTGGGTTGCTATAAGAAAATACTGTAAACGAAGTATCTTATGATAACAGACACTTATTTCTTACAGCCCTGGAGGCTGGGAAACCCAAGATCAAGGCACCAGCAGATTCTGTGTGGCCGTGAGGGCCTCTTCCTCATAGGTGGTGGCTTCTCACAATGTCTTTGCAGAGTGGAAGGGTGGAACAGCTCTCTGCAGCCTCCTTTACAAGGATACCAATTTCATTTCTGAGAGTTCTGCTCTCACAGCCTAATACCATCAGCCTGGGGGTTAGGATTTCAGCACATGAATTTTAGGAGGGCATAAATATTTAAACCATAACAATATTTGATCACCCCAGTCAGCATTCAGCAGGAATCCTCTTAAGTTGTTTTAGCAAGAATCTTCCTAACCAGTCTGCTCTTAGTACTTTTCCATCCACTCACTCTGCTTTGTGGCCATAGATCCCTAGCTGTCATGGCTTGATTGCTCACCTGTTGCCATGATCTTCAACAATGTTGTTTTTACCATTTTACCATAGCATGTAAAATTCTAACCTGCCCTGTAGGAGTTTTAGGTCTCACAGGTAAACCACCGGGCAAAACAATGATCAGCTCTATGGAAGAGGAGCCTTCATTCATTGATTCAATGGACATGAATTGAGGACCTAGGCATTGGGAATATAACATGAATAAGATAATCCAGTTCCCTGCCTTCTTGAAACACACAGTCTGGTAAAACTGATGCATGAAAAAATGCAAACAAAATCCCACAAACAGAAAAAGTATAGAGGGGGCAGATTCCTCGTCTGTGGGGTTATGCAAGGAATAGGGTCCCAGGTAAACAAGAAAAACTTCCTACAGCAAATGTAATCTGAGTTGCATCACTAATCTAAGTTTAATGCTGGTTGTGGGCTACAAGACTGGACAGTTTTGGAGCTCTTGTAAGCATGTTTGTGAATAAGTCTGATGTTGGGTGGCTTGGGAGCCAGCTCATGATGTGCAGATGGGGGAGGAAGGCAGCTGAGGTTTCCAGAGGCATCCTTGCTGAGAGGAGACACGGACAGGGAGATTATCCTAATAGGATTTCACAGAGACCACTTAGCAGTCACTGAGCTCAGGGAAAAATAGTTATGAGCTGAGGGTGGAGAAATAGCCAACAGTCTGGCAACTCTGCGAAAGCTTGGAGAGAAAAGCTGACAGCCAACAGACAGAACAAGATGATGCTTGCAAAAAGGTGAAAGGAATAGACAAGGGGGAAAAGTACTCTGGGAGATATGGATGGAAATGGAAACGCATTAATATAATGTGGGGGATGCACATTAATATAATTCTGACTCTAAGAAGGAGCAGAGCCAGGGTCTTATTCATTATAGCACTTCACAGTGTCAGGGAACTCTGGGAAACAGACGTGGACAGTGGAAGCCAGGATCTGGATGCCAAGAAAGGATGTGTGAATGTATAACACGTGGGCAGAATAGAATAGGTCGTCTTAACCACTGTTCTTTAGAGATGGGGAAACTGAGTTTAGAGAAGTGAATATAGTACATGCTAGAGCTGAGAGAATAGACACACTTCCAGCCTAAGAGTATGTCCCATTTTTTTTCACATACTTTACTAGCACATGTTAGAGAATACAGGTATGGTATCGCTGGAAGCCTCCTAGGTATGCAGACCTGGGGGGTTGTCTAGGTGGTAATATATTAGTAGTCTTGAAACAACCATTGGGTCATCTTTTATTGCTTGTTCGTAGAATTCACATTCTCTTTAATTTTCCTTAGATTACAACACAGCTGTTTTTTATTGTTGTTTCCTGGAGCATCCCTTCTTCCATAGTGAGTTTTTCTTGCTTTCTTTTTTTTTTTTTAATAATCTTTTCATGTCAAGCCTACTTTGAGCACAAATGAGATTTATTTAATGACTATTAAATGCTTTTAAAATTTCTTGCTTTTCCCTTTACTTCATGTACAGGGAGGCAGTCACACGATGGAGTTATTGTTCTAAATTGGTTATGCTGAATTTTCTTTTGCTGCTCTTTCAGTTGATTTGGGCACAGTTGGACTCCTTCCTTAGGAGATAGGAAATTGCTGGGGACTTGTAAGGAGCCATTGGGAGTTTTGTCTCTTGTCTGTCTCTAAATGTATGGAAAGTCTGGCATGAAGTTTCAGTTCCACAGAGTTGGCTGTGGATCCTGGTTGGGGGTTGGGGTGTCTTCCAAAGATACTGTTTGCTCCCCACTTTCAAAGTGAGCCAAACAGTTTAGGGAGCGGACCTTCTGTTTCATGGTTCTTCCCCCCCTAGGACCCATTCATTGCCTTTTCTCTGTCCATTTGAAATCTCCTATGAAATAGCTTTTGCCTTTAATTTTGGCCCAGAAGAAACTTCAAATCTTCAGCATGAAGTTGGAATGCTCTCTTTGTTTCAGGATGGATAGAATATTCTTTCTGGTTTTTTTCCTCCTCTTTGTTTATTCCATTCAACTTTGGAGATGGAGTTTCTGCAAAATGGCACTCAAGCCACCATATTTTCTGGAAGACTTGGCATTCTTTCCCCTATACACGCTGTGTTATTATAAATACACGATTGCATGGCCAGTATGACATCCTCTTATTGGAAAGGATTTTCAATGACCGTATTCACTGAAATGGCCTATTTATGTGTCAAGTACATTATTGGATATGTGCTTCTGTAAGAATAGAACAATAACAAACAAAAGACTCAGTTCTAGGCTGCCAAAAGATACTGTGGGAACTCTCCAATCACCCCTCACCCCCACATGTTCATGTAAACTTGCCACATAGGGTCTCAGTAGTGAGTGCCTTTTTCCTGGACAATGGGATTAGGTTTTCTGAAGATATTTTTCTTGTTTGCATTTTAAGATCTTTATTTTGTTGGAGGTACTGCTGCTGTTGTTGGTACTGGCATAATGGATCTAATTTAATTTAATTTGCTTCCTTGCAAAGAAGGTGATCCCTTGCCCAGCTGCTCCTCTGAGCAGAGAGGGAGTGAGCAGGCTTGGAGATAAGCTCTGAACTTTATGAGACCTCTCCAATGTTTATGATAATGAGCAATACTTAGAGTTTTCAGAAACTTTTCCTCCCCTGATTGCTTTAACTATCATGCTGTGTCCTAGGCAGCACAGCAGCCTCATGATGGGGGTCTGTGAGGAAGGGGAGGAGGTGGGATCACCTGGCTAGTCTTGTGCCACTGCTTCCAGATGAAGTGGCTGAGATGGGTCCAAGATGCACATCAGGTGATGATGGTATTAGGATGGGTCTCTCCATTCATTCTGTCACTGTGTGCCTATGGGATCCCCATGATGAGAATTTTGAGGGGTAGCAGGTGTGGTAGGGTTTGATTATCTTCAGTTAAACCCTGGTTGTACCTCAGTAGCTTGTTTCCTTTGTGAAGTAGTTTAAACTTGCTGAGTGAGCCATGTGAGGTAGGGCAAGTGGCTCAGGGGGAGAATGTCCCATTCCTGTCAGTATTACAGCACCTGTAAGGTGCCTGCCAGACTGTCATCTCATTATGCATTTGCTGAATGAGGAGATGATTGAAGGGAACAAATGGATACTTAAGGAAAGGAAGCTGGAATATTATCATCATTCTCTAGATATAGGCTTGCTTTCCAGAAAAATACTGTCTGGGTGTCTGGAGCTTCAAAATCGTGATGACAAGGGATTGTAAACAGCGATGGCATGGAAGCCCACCTCGTTCTCCTCTTATGGTTTGCTTGGTGGGCTGGAAGGCACTTGCTGTCACTTGTGTAAATGTGCCCATGGTGGAGAACAAGGCCCTGGCTCTTTGCCTTGTCCTGCCAGATTGGCTACTCAGCTCTGGTTCCACTTAGCCTTGTTTTTGGAGTCCATGTCTCATCTGGGAGGGATTGCAGTACCTGCTGGCCCAATCCTGGCATGCGTCACCATTCATTCTGGGGAAGATCCAACTGTATTCACCCTTAATATAAAACTGGTTTAATACAAAACTGGTTTGGTTTAGGTCGTGATGGGTTATTTTACGTGTCAACTTGACTTGAGTAAGAGATGCGCAGACAGCTGGTGAAGTGGGATTTTTATTTCTGGGTGTGTCTATGAGGGTGTTTTGGGAAAATATTTGCATTTGAATCAGTTGATTCATAAAGCTAGTTGACCAGTGTAGGTGAGCATGATCTAAACCTTTAAGCTCTTGAATAGAACAAAGAGGCAAAGAAGAGTGAACTTGCTCTCTTTTCTTAAGCTCTTCTGCCTTGGAGTTCCTGGTTCTAAGGTCCTCAGACTCTGCTATTTAACACCTGTGCCCTGCCACACTCTGGGTTCTCAGGACTTCAGCCTTACCCTGGGAATCATATCATCAGCTCCCTTGGTTCTGAGGCCCCTGGGCTTGGAACGCACTATAGCACCAGCATCCTCATTCTCCATCTCACAGATGGCATTCTGTGGGCCATCCTGGCCTCCATCATGGCATAAGCTACTTGTCACACTTCTCCTTGAGTGGAACATTTTTGCTGTGCAATGTCACTATTTTCTTTGACTTCTCAAGTATCTTGGCAACCTGGGCAGAACTGTCACTTGTCATATTCTCTTGGTTACTTGGATTGTACTTGTTTCCATCCCTGGGGAGGTCCAGGCTTCCCAGGAGGCTTCTGTCACCCCACCTACTTCCAAGTTTTGTCTTTCCCACCCAAGCACTGGTGAGATAGGACACTTCTGGACAGATCTCAAGAACTGGAAGACTCTAGATGCTGAAATAACTGGGATAGATGAGTGTGTATGTGAAGGAAAGGAGGTACCTAAATCACCTTGTACAGAGAGTCCCCAAATGAAGGGCACACTTCCAGGATGAGCTATTGAACAAAAGTGATCCAACTAATAAAAAAAAAATGCTATAGCTCTGAAAATCAAAGGACATAGGCCTCTGAATAAGTGTGATTAGTATTCTAGAAAATGTATGCAAGAGCATCAAAGAAAGACCCATTGGCATTAGCAAGATTTCTCAGGGGCCAGATACAAAATAAATTACAAAAAAACTTGCAGGCTGCTTTATATGTGTGATTTTTTGAGTCATAATATATAGAACAAAGAAAAATCTCAATCATAGGTCAGAACATTTTTAAGAGTTCAGAATGAGGATAATAAAAACAAATGTAGGACCTGCAGGAAAACTTTAAAACACAGA
This sequence comes from Aplodontia rufa, assembly GCA_004027875.1. Classification (NCBI taxonomy): domain Eukaryota; kingdom Metazoa; phylum Chordata; class Mammalia; order Rodentia; family Aplodontiidae; genus Aplodontia; species Aplodontia rufa. The sequence goes on from PVKS010000303.1 coordinate 114,000, forward strand.
AACACACAAAGGAAGATTTGAATACTTGGAAAACCACCAGGTTTCTGCATGGAAACATTTACTCCTGTAAGTATGTCAGTTCTTCCCCAAAATGATTACCCATTTATGTTTTTAGAACTTAACAAAAGTTATTGTAAGATTTGTATAGAAACTGAGACCCATAAGAACAGCAAAAACTAATTATTTAAAAATAAAAGGCATAGTTGCCTAATAAAAAGTTATAAAAGAAAATAATTTAAAACTATAAACATGTTAGTTTTGTAACTGGTGAAATAAAATATAATTGGAACAGCAGAGAAAACAAAGTAGTGATAATGATTTGCGTATGTGTAAATATTATGTGATAATGGTGGATTTTAGATCAGTGGAGAAAAACAATATAAATGTCATTTGGTAAATTGGCTATTTAGAGAAGGAAAGGTAGATTGTTGCTTCAGACCATATATAACAGTAGGTTGCTAGTGTGTTAAATATAGAAGGAAAACACAATGTAGTTGGATTTCATATAGTATTGGAGTGGGAAGGGTATTTCAGAGGCAAAAATCAAAAGTGGAAACAGTAAAGACTGGTTGATTATATACATGAAAATTAATATTAAAAATGTAACATAATAGACCCCATTTCTCTGTTTTCTTTTCAGCAAAGCTCATGCTCATTTTGCCCCTAGTTTCTCTCTTCTTGCTCTCTGCTAAAGTCTCACCAGGTCACCACAGTCACTCCACTCTGCTTCCACCATTCCACGGAGCCCTTCTAGCCAAGGTCACCGGTGACCTCCATGTTGCTAAGTATGGTGACTTCCATTTTGCTTGACCTGTCAGCAGCCTTTGGTCTTGTCCATTGTTCTCTTCTTGTCTTCTCATACCTCTCTCTTAGTGGCTCTCCTACCACATTGATTTCTTAATCTCCCTTGCTGGTTCCAGGTCATCTTAGACTGTGGTGATTGTGATGACCCCATCCAGGTAGTTGTCTTGAAGTCCTTTGTAGGCTGATGACTCCCAAGGCTTTATCCCCAGCTAGGGCTGCCTCAAGCTCTGGTTTGGGACATCCAACTCCATATGCTGCATTCACTGGGTTGTCTGATTAGACACCATCAAAATCGTAATCTTCCCATATTACTGCCCCACTGCAACCTCTGCCTTCTTGTAGTCTTCATAAAAGGGGGAAACTATCAATCTTACTATTAAATGATATAAAGATAAATGCCATTTTCTTCTGTTATAGAAGTTGGTGAGATAAGGCTTGTAGTATGAATCTGGGTGCTTGTTTTTATAAATAAAATTTATTGAAACAGAGCCACACACTTATTTCCATATTGCTTATGGTAGGTTTGCACTACAATTGCAGAACTGAGTAGATGCAATGGGAACAGTATGCTTGCAAAGCCAGAAATGTTTACTGTTTAGCTGCCTAGGGAAAATGTTTGCTGAGCCCTCCTTTGTCACATCACCAGTCAGAACTTGAGCTGAAGCAATGGCACACAGAAAACATCCTGTTCTCTATGTTGGGGTGACCACAGATGTTGTCTCAAATGGGACACTATTAAGAGTGAAAGGGACACCCCAGGCAGGCAGGGAGATATCATAAATATAGGTACCTGTAATGCATCAGTGAGAATTAGTTTGGAAAGGGAGAAGCACAAGACAGAGATGATTAAAATTTAGTAAAGTTAGAATTAATAAAATTAAGAATAACCAATAATCAATATTAGTTAAAAACAATCTTTTAACAGCGGGGGGAAGCTTTATGACTCAATATATCTTTAGCTGCTTTCTATAGAAAATAGGAAATGTAACAGTTATTCTCAGTCTCACAATGGACAGAATGCTATTTCTTATGCAACATAATGGCAAAGACAAAAAAAAATCTCAAGTACTTCTTGAGCTGCGCAAGGGACAGAGATGTAAGACAAGAACAAAATGTTCCACTCTAATGAGTGGAGAAGAGGAACATCAGAAGACTAGTAATGCGGATGTTTGAGAGAGTGGAGAATGGTGGACAGGAAGGAACAGTTGTAATTAAGCACAGATCTAAGGAAGTGGCAGCAAAACAGTGCCTTCAAGTGTGACTTAGCAACAAGCCAGCTACTGAGGGCTCTAATGAGGGCCAAAGTGGAAGACGCTTGTGTGCAATGAGTCCTAGGTAATCAGCTTGTTCTTTTCCATCTGTGAGCTTTCCATGTGACAGGAAGACAGGAAGTCAGGAGGTAGATTGGCTGTGGGGCTGCTCATCAAGGACATCCGACCCCAAATCACTGCATGCTCAGGAGGACATGCTCAGAAGAGACTTCCTGGAAAAGAACTTTGCAGATGAGCCCGTGGGACTGGAAGCCGCTTCTCTGTTTCCTGGAGAATGGGCTGGGCTGTGGGTGAAACTGAGCTGGCTTTGTGAAGGAATGGATACAAGTGGGTGGACGTCTTCAAGGGCAGCATCACAGGGCAGTGGTTATGTGGCAGTGGAACAGGAAGGACCTGATATCCGACTGCTGGAGGAGGCTAAAAGGTTGGCACGGGGGAGACAAATTCACAGCACTGGTTGACGGCAGCCAGCCTCCTAAAGGAAGCCCAAAGCCTCTATCCGTGGTGAACCTTGCCCATGCCAGATTAGCCACAGTTCATCGCAGGTTCACAAGCATCTCTCCAGGTGGGGCCTGATCTTGGTGATTCAGTTAGGTCCTCAGAATGATACAATTGGGGGCTACTGAGGAATCAACTAGTCCAGGGCCTTTCAACTTGAGGACTTGGGAGTCTGGGAAGAAGTGGTAAACCCCGAACTACTTTTAGTATTTTAAGATATATGTGCTATAACAAGCCTAAGCTAAGCAGGATCAAAAAATCTCAAGTTCTTTGGGTTGGGGTTCATATGGCATCAACCCAGTGAGCAGGACTGTGATCTCATGCTGCTCAGAAAGTGGAAGAGGGCCACTGCAGTGATTAGGAGCAAGCAAAGGAAGAAGTCATGTTTATTTCACAAATTAATTGTATGTAATAGACAAGTCTTTCACAGCAGGAGCCCAGGGAAGGGTATGATTGTGGGGAAGGTTAAGAACCACTTATCTTATTGCTGGCAAGACTTGTATCGCTCCTTCCAGTTGATAAACCTTAGACTCCAAAAGAAATGGGACAAGGTCACAGAGGCCAAGTTGTAAGATGAAGAAACAGCAGCATGTTCCTGCCCTGAGTCTGAGATTTTAAGGGGAGACATGGGGAATATTAACTCAGACCTGGATGTCTGGAATTGCTTGTTGGAGTGAAGAGTTTCACTTATTGAGGGCCTAGTGTGTGCCATGTGCTGTTCTAGTAGATTCAAACACATACCTCATTTAATCATCAGAGTGAGCCTGTGAGTTAAGTTTCATTCCCTAAAAATATTCAGGGGGGAAACACGGGGTTCAGGGGGACTATGTGACTGCCCAAGGTAATGTAAACAGTAAACAATGGAGCTGGGGTTCAGGTCATGGGTGTTGTGGTCCCAGCATTGATGCTCTGCCCACTACTCCACCCTGCTTTGGAGAATGAGCCTCCCAGCTCTGGCTGTCAGAAGAAGGCTCCAGGGTGGTCTTCTTGGGAAAGAGAAAACATCACACCTGCAGATGCCTCTGATCTGCCTCAGCTCTCTTCAGAATCAGACATGCCAGACTCTGTAAATGTTGGATTAACTGTTTCAATTTATAGTCGTGTGCTGCATAGTGACATTTTGGTCACTGACCAATGTATGTGTGACAGTGGTCCCATAAGATCATATTTCCTAGTGACATGGTGGCCATTTTAGTCTGTGATGTACACTCCATGACATTCACACAATGATGGAGTCATCCAGAAATGTGCGTCTCAGAACATATAATTGTATGAATTGTCACTCCAAGGAATTTGTTTGTTGTTCAGACCTAGAACAAGTAGGGAAGTATTAGGAGGAGGCTTGTGATTCCCCTTCCTCAGTCTCCTGAGAAGCTGGGATTATAGGCATGTACTACTACATCTGGCAAAACATACGACAGACTTCTAAATTTATTTGTTGAGAGAGAGAGAGAGAGAGAGGTGTGTGTGAGTGTGTATGTGTGTGTGTATGATGTTGGGACTGAACCCAGGCCTTGTGCATGCTAAGCATGTGCTGTATCGTGAAACTACACCCCTAGCTCAGACCTCTTTTATTTAACAAATTCTATGGAGCCAGGACTAGGTAAGAGTCCAAAGACCTCTATTTTCTAACCTGAAAGTGGAAATATCCAGTGCGTCTTACTCTAAGTCATCATCTCTAAAGCATAAACTTGGTAGGTCCACAGAAGGCCTGGGCATCTGGACCGTGGCATCTGGCTCCAAATCCCCATTTAGTCTTTCTGGTGACCCAGGCTGGAGCCAGGAATCCAAGGCAACTGCAGTGGCTGGAGCCATGCATCATGTGCATTGCATGCTTCCTCCCTGAGCACTTTATGTGCTCTGCTGCTGTCATTTGTGTGGCCCTCTGACTTCCACCCTGCCCACTGTCTTGGAAGGCTGACCTTATGGTCAGCCAGGATTTTGGAGGGAGGAGGAGAGAGCATTCTGGGTTCTTACTTCCTGGACCCCTCCTTGTGCCTTTGGCTGAGGTTAGCCATGTCCCTTGACTGAGGGTCATTGAACCTCTCAAGAGGCTTTCCTCTTGTCACTGTTCTCTCCTGCTATATTCTGGCAGCCACTCCCTTGCCTAACCCCTGCCATCCCTAGGGGTGGCAACAGCTGTGCTGTGCTTGCCCATTCTCATGTCTTATCTGTATCTTTGTAAAAAGTCTTTTTAACTCCCCCTTGGATTTTCTTCTCTTCAGCATGCCCTTTGTGACCTTGATTGATACCTAGGCAGGATTTAATTTAATCTTTATAAAACTGGAGAAGATCAAGACTATTATTATCACCGCCCTCATTTTTGAAATGAGAACCACATTGTTTGTAAGGGGTAGAGACAGAGGTTGCAATCTGGTCTGTCCATGTTTCTCACCACTATGCCAGGGAACCTGGTGGGTTCATTGCCTCTTGTCCAAGGAGGACTAAGACACAACCAGCTGAAAAGGAAGAAAGAAAAAAGAAAGAAAGAAAAAAGGAAGGAAGGAAGAAAAGAGCCGTGGCTCATGGTTGGAGCACTTGCCTGGCATGCACAAGGACCTGGGTTCAAATTGCAGCACCACATACTCAACTAAGTGTCTGACAAACAAAGACCAGGTGAAAAAAAAAATTAAAATTGATTCTTTTGATTCTTTCTTTCTCTTTCTCCCTCTCTCCTCTCTCTCTTAAAAAAAAAAGCAGGTTGTATGTATGGAACCTGTCCCCAGGCCCATGTCCATATGGTCACTCTCCAGAACTTACCAGGATGGAGGGTGAGGATGATGGCCACATGGGAGCCCCCCCCCCCCATGAGGACCATGCCAAGAGATCCCTAAAAAGGTCAATTGCCAGTGACCTGAGCTCTTAACTCCTTCAGTTAAATTAAAACTTTTATTCCTTCTGTACTGGAATCTCAGCAATGCCTGAAGACTTCATCACCAAGGCTGTATCAAGCCAGCAAGGTGCATCTTGCAACCCCTAGAGGCCGAGATCTGCAGGTCCATTGACTGATGTGGGAGGAGTCCCAGCATCACCCAAGAGGGGGCACCCAGTGTGGTCTGGGCTGGGCCCTCAGCTCCTCCCCATGTGGCTTATGTGCTTTGGAAGCATTTGCCTCTGCCTGACATCTGCTTCTGCAGTGCAGTTTGCTGAGCTTTCCTTAGAGGGAGCGGTCATTGCAAGGTGTTTCATTAGGTGTCTTAATAAGACGCATATCTGCAGCCTGGCTCCTGTCTCCCCTGCAGAGCTGCTTTTTGCATGAGGCAGGGAAGGGTGCTGGTTCAGACATAATTTGCATTGGCAGCAGGAATATTATTTTTGCATTATAGAGCACAGTAGGTGACCTTATCAAAGCAGAAGTGAGCAGACGTCCTTGGCTCTGGGTGACACAGGGAGCCTGGCGGGCAGTGATAGTGGGAAGGTGTTAACTCCCTCAGCTACCCATCCCCCGGATGCTCACTCTCCCCTAAGACCTCCAAGAGCTCCATTCTTGTACCTAGCAGATGAGGCTGTCTCATGACAGGTGCAAGCTATATGATCCCTGAAGGCTCAGGGAAGGACAGCCCAAACCTCTGGGAAATGAGCACAGGGAAGATCTGGGTGGGAGGAGAATCAGATTTCCAGCTGGTCCAGGGTGCCCCAAAGAGCATACAAAATCCTTGCTCCTGAATTCCTGGATCCTAGTGTGGGGTCTGATCCCAAAAGCTCCAACTGATGAATGAATGAATGAATGAATGCCAAAGCAGTAGAAAGTGAACTCTGGATATGCAGGAGGGGCTGAGGACAGTGCGTTTTGGAGAAAGGGAAGAAAAGGTGGGAAGGTAAGAGATAGCCTTACACATTCTGTTGTCATGGGAGGGAGCCTTGGGACATCAGCACGGGTACCCTCCAGGAGTCCCAGCCAGGGTCCTTCTGCCATACAGGTAGCCAAGTTGATCTTCTGCCAAAGACTTTATGGACCACAGAGAAAAAGAAACAGTTGGTGCTTTCCACACCTAGAAGTCCTGTGGGCATGGAGGGTGACTTACAGAAAGGACCTCTTTGTTCAAGGGGTCAAGCAGACTTTCTGGTGGCAGTGGCCTTGGCAACAGCAGGTTTATCCTGAATATGAATTTCTCAGACTTCTCATTTTCCTTTTCGTGTACTTTGGATTTTAAAGGTTCCTACCATGAATTCATGCTACTTTAATCACACAAAAGAGTTTAAAGATGCTATTGCTTCTACTATTTCATCTACTTTCCCCCTGTTATTAATGCTACCTCAGCAAACACTGAGAAGGAAGAGAAATGATGAATTTGAAGTGCCTAGCCTAGTGTCTGGTACGTAGTTGTCACTCGGAGTTAAGGGCTATTCCCTCTCTTACGCTCACCTGTATAAATGTCCCCATGTCCCAACATGATTATTTAACTTGATGTTTCATTTTTGAAGATCAATTTTTTTTCTTCTTTCTATCATTTTGACAAATTCAGGTTATTGATCATGCAGTTTTCTTGACTGAATTTCTAAGATTTTACATGCAACACACTTATACATTACCTTTTTCTAGGATGTTATAGGATATTCTTCCTAGGGAAAGAGATGTACTCTTGAGGTCATCATGCAGTGACAATAGGTGGCCAATCTTCACCCCTTACTTTGCTGTTAAGAATGTGCCTTGGATTATTAAGCAGAGATGACTGTAGCCCAAACCCAAAGCACCACCTGCTAGCTTCCTCCTGGAAACCAAAGCTGCCACCAGGGGTGTGCCTTCTTTCTCTGTGTGCATCAGGGAGTGCTCTGTTCCCAATCTCTCCGCTCCCACGTAGAGACCTGTTACACCTGCCACATCCTCTATATGTCTCAACTTTGGATTCAGGCTACCAGAGGCTGTCACCTTTGCCAGGTTTTTTTGTTTGTTTGTTTGCAAAACTGACAACATGAGTTGTTACCATCTGCCATATTTACCCAGATTAACCTGAATTCTGGAATTTCTGCTTCTAAAAAAAAGTAATCCCTTGGGTTGGTTTTTGACAGGTCCCTGACTTGTGGTAACTGCCCAGCAGAGGCCAGAGTGGAAGCAGCCAGTCTGTAGACTCTGAGGAGCAAAGTTCCATAAGGTGGCCGCAGAACCACACTGATCCTGTGAATGTGTCAGCACACGAAGGCAGCCTGGTGTGCGAGACGTGCACTCTCGCACACCAGGGATTGCCTGTTGGAAGATATCAATAGCTGCACTCTATTTCCCAAATCACTTTAGGGAACCAAAGTTTATCACACAGGAAGAATACTTTAATTGGAGAGGTTTTAAACCAGAAGTTTCTTTGGATGGAAACTGCTGATTTGGCAGGTGGGGACTTTGAACAGGAGGTGTGGTAGTTCTCCAGGGTCCTATGAGGCCGGCCCTGGTGGTCTTTCCTATCTCTGCTGGGGTTCAGCTGCCAGCTACCTTACTGGGGCCAAGGCTGAACTCCTTTCCTCTTTGCATATCTTCTCACATTTGGGGGTTGTTCTCGGCACAGCCTCCATCTAAACCACTTCCAGCACCAGGAAGGAGACCTGTGAATCTGGAGCTTTTCATAAGAGCAGGCTGCTGTGGGAGAACATGCAGTTTTTCTGATTCTGAGCATTTTCCTGAGAGTGGGTCTTCTCAGAACAGTGATTTGTACTGGATCTTAAGAGATACAGAATTGAACTGGAATTAAAAAAAGAAAATTCCTGTGCTGATTAGGATGCAAGTGGCTCCTGTACCATGCTGGGACCTCAGTTTGGGGCTGATGATTAAGCGGGGTGCCAGGTGACACTGAGGACATTTGGCCACTCATCATACAGAAGTTGGAGGCCTTCAGGCCAAATTACAGTGCTTTAAGGAGAGTATCAAATTTTGGCTGGCTTGGGCTGGATGGAAAATTTCCTTTTGACTTTTTTCTCAGAGTCACAAGAATTTAATTGCTCTGAACTAGCCATTTAGCAAGATAACCTGCACACACATTAATGCATTATCTCTTGTAATACCACAAGTTCATGAGCTCGATTCAGGTCAACAATCTCTTATGTAGGCCAGAAATTCAAGAAGCTATTAAATACCAATATATATGTATATATTTGGGTCAGACTTGGCAGACAGATGAATTTGGTGACAGAATTCATCTGTCTGCCAAATCTGACCCAAACTAGTATAAAGCTATTTATAGTTCTTACTTATCTCATATTGTGTAGATTTTTGTATGCCACATCATGGAAACGTTTATGTGTTTGAGTGCAGAATGTTATCCCAGATCCCACTGGGGCTGTTGTGTGCCCTTGTTATCTTTCTAAACATCTCAACTGTTACGAATTCTGAGGTCCCTCTCATGGAATGGGGGCAAGGATGAGAATCTGTGTGTTAAAGCTGAGGAAGTGGAGCTTTGGTGAAGTTCAGAGCTTGCCCAAGGACCCTCAGCTCCTGAATGGCACAGCTAGTTCTAAATAAATGTGGAATTCATGTGGGCTTTGACTCATGAATGGAGGAGGTTCCTGGGGGCAGAAGCCAGGTGCCAGGACTACAGCTGGGTGGGATGTCTGCTTTGTGATCAGACCTCAGTGCATAGTGGGCTTTTGAGAGTGCAGAGCACAGAAAGAGCTGTCAGAGGTCTTACCAAGTAACCTAGGGTTGAGAAACCTATAAGTCAAAGACCACCTGAGCCAGGAGAAAGGCTTTGAGTCAAGTGGCATGGACCCTCCATTGGCATTCATGAAAAAGACAGCAGCTTTGTAGACAGGAAGGCCACTAGGGGTCCCCTTAATATGTGGGGACACTGGACTCTGAGCAGCAACTCTCGCTGTGAGCCTGGTTTCAGGGAGTGTGCAGGCAGAGGCCACAGGCTAAGCTGAGAGGACTGTGGCAGCAGGGGTGGGGGTGCATATGCCCATTATTATCCACTGAATTGCCCCTTCACCTCCACTTTAAATACATGGGTGCCCCAATCACCAGTACATAGGAATGTGACTTTATTTGGATAGAAGATTGTTGCAGATGTGTTCACTTAACGTGAGTCACACTGTCCCTCATCCAGTGTGGTGCGTGGTTTTGCAAGAAGGTGGCTATGAGAAGGACAGACACATGGACGGAGTACCGTGTGACGGTGCTGATAGAGATGGGGTCACGCTGCTCTAAACCCAGCAGTGCACACAAAGTTAGGAAGAGGCAAAGAAGGATTCTCAACTCCAGGACCCAGAGGGAGTGTGGCCCTGCCAACATGGGATTCCACACTGCTGGCCTCCAGAATGGGGCACCTGACAACTGCAGAGAGCTTCCATCCAAACTCCTGTCGGGTCATTTGCCTAACTTGGTTTTTTCCCCATATTTTTTATTGTAGTTGTGCACAGTGGTGGCATTTGTGGTTACATGCACACATGTAACAATTTGGCCAATGTCATTCCCTAGCTTTTCCCGTTTTCTTCCTGTCCTCCCTCCCACTGTTGCCTTTCCTCTACTGATCTCCCTTCAGTTTTCACGAGACACTCCCCACCTCCACCTTTCTCTTCCTCTTTCCTCTCTAGCTCCCACGGAGCATAGAAAACATGACCCTTGACCTTCTGAGTATGGCTTGTTTCACTTAGCATGATGGTCTCAGGTTCCATCCGTTTTCCTGCAAATGCCACAGTTTCATTTTTCTTAATGGCTGAATCAAACTGCATTGTGCATACACCACATTTTCTTTATCCATTCATCCATGATGGACACCTAGGCTGGTTCCATAGTTTGACTATTGTGAATTGTGCTGCTATAAACATGGGTATGTGTGTATCTCTGTAGTATGCGGACCTTAATTCTTGAGGATGAATTCCAAGGAGTGGTATAGCTAGGGCATATGGTGGTTCCATGCCCAGTCTTTTTGTTGGGAATATGAGACCCAGCTGGCTTGTAAAAGAATTGGTGGTAAACAACTCTAAGGGGTCCAGCTGGCTTGTAATTAGCAAATTGCCTGACCGCATGACTAAGCTATTCGGCACTCATTTGTTACAATCGGAGAAATGTGTTTGCACTGTACCCTATTGGTTATTGTAATGGATAAATAGAGTAGCGACTAGTCAGGTAAGGAAGCTGCCAAAGGAGAAGCAGTAGCCAGAGAAAAGCAAGAAAGCAAGCAGCCGTGTCCTGAAGGAAGAAAGCAGAGAAGACGCATAGAACCGGAGAGATCAGCAGAGACGTCAGAGATCAGCAGCGGTAGAAGATGCAGGTCCCGTGTTCCGGCCGCCGGCGTTTGCCCCGTTGTTCCCGGCTCCCCAACCCTTCCTAACTCAGTCCCTCGGAGGACGGCCCAGGCTGGGTTGTTCTGCCCGTTCCTCGCTCTGGAGTGCAGAGGGGAGCGACTCCTTTCCCCCGGTCCCCAGCCCTGTCCTGTTGGCGCCCGGTTCCCAGTGTCCTGCTGGCCCCTGGGGAACGGCTAAGGTCCGCCAAGGCTGTTCCGCCTGCTCCCCGCTCCAGAACCTTGCGGGGAGCGACATCTTCTGAGGATTCTCTGCGCTGATTTCCATAGTGGTTGTACTAATTTACAGTCCCACCAACAGTAAAAGTGTTCCTTTTTCTCCACACCCTCTCTAGCATTTATTATTCTTTGTATTCTTGTTCAGCCTTCATGGCTTTCTGTTGTACTCTTAAAATAAAACCAGAATCCTCAAAATGCTACAGAGTTCTGGGTCACCTCAGTACTGAAGCCCTTTGTCCTCCAGCTCCAGGGGTTTCTTTCAGCGCTTGAATGCGTGGTGGCTCTGTTCTGCCCCTGGACTTTTGCACACGCTGCCCTTGGGAGTACTCTTTCTCCTCCTTCTGCCTGGTGCTTTTGATCCCCACCTCATACTTTAACTCGCAGCTCCAGTGTCACCTGCTTGGGGTCGGGCCCCTCCGTCAAGGGGTCTGATAGCCCTTCTCTTTTGTGGCAGAGACCACAGTTTGCAGTTATATATTTACGGGAGTGGTTATTGATGAAGATCTATCACCTTCCTTCTGCTCTTGCCAAACCATCTTCCTGACCCTCATTTTAGTGCCTAACACAGTGCCGGGCACCCAATAGGATTAAGTACATATTTGACTGGAGAATGAATATGTGACAAACAAAAGCAATGAACACAAAATACTTGGCAAAGAGCTACAGAACAGCAAGTACCCAACAAACGTGAACCAGTGTCATCTAATTATTTTAGATATAATGGGAACTTTTATGGGTGATGAATCTGCCAAGGGGTGTCTAAGTCAGGGTCAGGAAGTAAGTGGCTGTCTAGAGATGTAAACCCAGGGCCTTTTTGTTCCAAAGCTCCACTCTTCACATTGTGTCCTGTTCTACTTCGGACTCACAGCCCTAGAAACTGGATGGTGGCTGTGGCTGGAACTCAGAGCATGGGACTCGCACGCCTCTAAAGATGGACTCTTTCTTTTCATGTTCTGTTTGGCCCTGCGTTGCCAAGCATGTAAGAAGTCATGAAATCTGGGAGGGCTTTGCTGGAACTGGAAACGTCCAGCTATTGCTGTGTATTTAATAGCTACAAGTGCTTAGGCCAGAAAGAGACCTTAAGCCCAAGCAGCCATTTATGCTATCTGGCGACGCTGTCTCCTGGGAGCTGGGCAATTGAAAGAAGATGTGAACATACTGTATTGGAAGCTGCTTGGCCCTGGTGGGAGACAGGCAAAGGAGAGGCTCCTAGCCTCTAGGCCCAGGCAGCAGGAGCCTGGGTGACCTATTTCTGGCAGATTCCTTGGTCCAGCCCTCTGAAGTGGACTCAGTCTCTTTGAGTCAAATGCTACAATAAGAGACAGCTGGCTGACCTCATGGTCTCATCTTATAGGTGGGGAAACAAGGGCAGGGGCAAACGGGGAGCTCTGTGCTGTCCAAACTCCTGTTTGATGCCAGGTAGATAGCCGCCTTCTCAAGGTGCCATCTTGTGGAGGTTTTTACTCTGCACCCTGAATACCCCACTTTCTGAAAGTGTAGAATTCCTTCCTAATAAGAAGGGTTTTCATTATGCTTTGTTTGATTAAGGAGAATGGAGAAACATTTTCTGTCTTAATCTCTTTTTCTATCGTGTTATTATCTCTTCTTCCCTTCCTTTCTGTCTCTCTTTCTCAATCTTGGGCTCTCTCTCTCTCTTTAATAAACATTAATGCTCCTATTTTTAGAACAGTTTTAAAAGTCATATGTTCTACAAGGCCTATGGTGAAAAACAGCAGTGTCCTTCACAAAGACTCTGCCCTACGGGGGTCACTAGTACACCTCTTTCAGCTACTGTTTCACCCATGTGTTTAGCACTGCTTTTCCTCCTTCCTCCCTCCTTCCCTCCCTTCCTTCATTCTTTTCCTCTTTCTTTTTTTTTCCCAGGCAGTGTTTCCGCTACATTGCTCAGGCTGACCTTGAACTTCTGGGCTCAAGTGATCTCCTTCCCTCAACCTCCCCGTAGCTGGGACTGTAGTAGCTCTACCCCTGCATTTCTCAAGCACAGATGGATTTTGCTAGTCCTTGTTTATTTCATTTACCTTTTATCTGTTGATCTCACTGGAAACTTGCTGAAACTTTCTCTCTACTGCAAAAATTCACATACCTCTACATTCTTCCCTCCTCCATCTTCTCACTACCATATATCACCATTTGGATGGAAATTAACTTTTAGGGTTGACCTAGTTTAACTTTGTTCGTGTTACCTAAATGAGTGATGTAGCATGTTGAAATTAATTACATGTTTTAAAATTTCCCCAGTCGTAGAGCTAATTACTGTCTTGCTTTATTGATTACTTAGTTTTCTTTTAACTGGTCACTAAGTTTTTTCTCAGTTGCTCTGAGATTTCCTATTACCTCTCCCTTTTCAGGTCCCATAACTTCCTCTTTTATTCTATTAGTACACAGTCTCTAGAAGCCTCCTAGAAATAACAAAAAAATTAAATATCTTACGTGGCATTTCATGATGTCGTTCTATTCCTATATTTGATTTATAGTTTGGCTGGGTATAGAATTCTTGTAAGATATAATTTTCCTTCAGAATAATTATGTTTTCCATTGACATGGAGTTAATTTTTTTCTTTTTGATATGTGGTTCTATGAATTTTTAGAAATTTAGACGATCATACATTCATCACTCCAGTACCTATGAAGAAACCCATTTGTCCAAAAAACTTATCTCATTGGCTCTTTGGAGTCATCACCTCCCTCTTTTCCCTCCATCCTGGTAACCACTGGTTTATTTTATGCTTCTATAGTTTTGCCTTTTCCAGAATGCAACATAAATAGAATCATGTGTCCCATAATGTTTTAGCCTGTCTTCCATCACTTAACCTACTGCGTTAGACATTCATTCATGTAGCGCTGTGAGTTGTTGGTTTGTTCTTTTTTTTGATGAATGGTTGTCCTGTTGCATGTCCTTTGTTCAGCTGTTTACCACTTGAGGGATGTTTGCATTATTTCCAGTTTTAGGTGATTATAAAAGACAGCTTTTCATGTCAATGTAGGTTTTATTTCTTTTGGGTAAATATTAGGAGTGGACAAACTTATTTGAGTTGTATGAAAAATGTATATTTAACTTTATATAAGAAATTGCCAATCTCTTTTCCAAGATGACTGTACCGTTTTGCATACTCTACATCTTTCCCAGAACTTGGTATTGTCTTTTTATTTTCCCTTTAACACAGGTAATCATTCCAATAAATGTGTAGTGGCATCTTGTGTTTTTAATTTGCATTCCACTAATGAGTAATGATGTTGATTATCTTTTTGTATGCTTACAAGTTCTTTTCTTTTGTATTTACCCTAATCCTTTCCCAATTTTGGGGGTGTTTTTATTAGTAAACTTTAAGAGTTCTTGATACGTTCTGAGCATTTTGAGCATACATACTTGAGCATTTTGATGGATGTGTGCGATTTTTAAATATTTTCTTTCAGTTTGTGGTTTGTGTTTTCTTTCTACTACCATCATCTTTCCCAGAGGAAAAAAAAGCACATTGAATTTTCATGAAGTCCAAGTTAATATTTTTTTTTCTTTTGTGGATGGTTGTAGTGTCACATCTAGGAATCCTAAGGCCACAGAGATTTTCTTTTGTTTTATATTTTATAGTTTAGATTTATGCTCCATTTGGGGTTAATTTTTATATATAGTGAGAGAGAGATAGGGATCAAGATTCTTTTTGTCTTTTTCTTTTTTTATGTGAGATGTCTGACTGTTACAGCTTTATTTGTTAAAGACTCTCCTTTCTCAGTTATCTTTGCATCTTTACCTGTTCCTCAGAAGTTTGCAGATAATGCTTTATTGTAGTCTTATTTTTGAAATTTATTTTCGAATTTTCTAATTTTGATATGGGATCTCACTAAGTTTCCCAGGCTGGCCTAGAATTTGCAATCCTCTGGCCCTGGGATTTGTAGGTGTGTGCCACAGTGCCAGGCTGACTCTGTTGGATAGGAGGGGCTGGTTAACAGGTTTGACTGCTTGGCCTTGAGTCAACTGGTTTTCTGGTTGGTGACTCTTGGACTGTTCATATTTAAGGTTTCTTTTTCTTCTTCATTTGATCTGCTTCCTCAACATGAGCTGCCTCCTAAAAGCATGGGGAAGGTGTGGAAGGCTGGCTGCCAGTGTCCTCAGAGCCAGGGTGGGGGCGTTCTCTCCATCGTTGCTTCACATGCAATGGAGAAGTGTGTGATCACTTCCGACTTTACTACGTCAACTTTACTACGTGGTGCCTTACCCACTCCCAGCAGGTCATGGAATCTTCCCAGCTAATCACGGAATCTTCCCAGCTAGATATTCTGTTTGATCTGCTTCAGTCTTATATAGGAATAGGGAAGGGGCTGTCAGAGGTGGTCATCTGACTGCATGACTGATGCTGAAGAGAATCCTATTTTCAGCCTTCTCTGTCCCTACCTTTAGAGGCAATTGGTATCTTCACTTTCTGGATCTCTCTGATGTCCCATGTGCGGAGCTGGCGATGTTCTGCGTCCTTAGCTCTTTGGCTTCAACATTTCCTATCCTGCCCTATCAGCTACCATTTCTCCAGTGATTTTTCTTCTTTCCAAAAGTTTTAGCATTTCTCAGTTGTTATTTCCTTTCCCACTCTGCTGGTATATGTGGGTTTGTATCTTTGTAATTCCTACACTTTCGTTTTAGTTAGAGTTGGGGAGAATATAGAGATTGATGCAGGAGTTTATTATATTTAATTGAATGTGGCTTTGTCCTCAATATTTTGCCTGTAGCTATAGATTACTATCTATTCACAAATGTGTTCACACAAACACATGTGCATATGTTTATATGTGTGTGTATATGTGTTTATATGTAATTTTTAAAAAGTGGGAACCAGAAATAACTATTATTATTTTTCTCATTTAAACTTCTATCATTAGCATATTTCTGTCATTGAATATTCTTTAATGATTGAACGTTTGCATCCATTAAATGCTATCACATTGCTACATTATAACTTATTTAATCATGTCCTTACCTGGGGCATTGAAGTTGCTTCCATTTTATCATTATAAATAATTAACTTGTGAGATTTTTTTATATAAATCATTCTTAGGATTTTTCATTATTTCTTCTAGATTGGTTTTGTCCAGTGGCTGGTGAGGGCATTTAAACATGATGTGTGATTGGTATTGTGATATGCCATACACAGCACAGTAATGGATAACATACTGTCAAATCACCCCAGAATACCTTTCTGTCAACTTGTGTTCAAAGTGGTGATTATTTGCTGAAGCTTTGCTTATATTAGGAACTGTCACTGTTTTAGAATCTTTTCTAATCTGATAAAAAGAAGTGATGCCGTATCATATTGATTTGGATTTTCTTTCTTGTGCAGTGAACATATATTATGCTTCTCCTCTGCCAAGTATCTGTTCGTGAACGATTTAAAATTTTCCACATATGTTTAGAAAAATCCTTTATGGACTAAGTATATTTCTCTTTCTATGCTTACATTAAAATTTGTTTCCTAGTTTTTATTTGCTCTCAGAATTTTTATGTGTCTGATGAATAGTTTTAATTTTTACATTGTCCATTGTAAAAAAAAGCTTCATAATTTTTTTGCTTTTGAGCTCCAAAAGTTATTTCTCTATCCCTGGAAGAGATAAGTATTCTATTTTTTTCTACATATTAAATGATTTTGTGTTTTCATGTTCAATTCTTTATTCTTTATATGTATTAATTAGCTAATTAATCATTCAATATTTGGTTTATCATGTGGCTAGGAATCTAAGTCTCTTGTTTTCCAAATTGCTAACCAGTATCTCAGATCCATAGGTAATCTACCTTTCTCTGCTCTTTTGAAGTGGGGCTTTTCTTATCAAAACAGTCTCTTATTATAGGGCCTATTGATGTTCTTTCTTCTTGGTGTCATTAGTCTGTCTGTCTGTATGTTAGTGCAACACTTCTGTAATTATTTTAGCTTTCCTAGTATTTAATTCTTGATAGAAATCCCCTTCTCATTACACTTACTGAAAAAGCTCGGCTCTTTGTATCTCCTTTCAGGCAATCTTTAGACTTATTTGGTGAAGTTCCAGAAAACTCTTGAGTTTTATTTGCAATGCAAATATTGTACAAATTATTTTTTGTGAGCATTTCCTTCTTGATTCTGTTGAGTCTTTGGATTCAGCATCGTTAACATCTATCTTCACTTTTTCAAGGATCCTTTTACGTCCCTCAGTAAAGTTTTATGGGTTTCTTCATCTGGCCCTCACACATCTCTGTTTAAGTTGATTTCTAGGTATTTGCTATTATTGTGATTTAATTTATTTCCCGTTAGAGTTTCCAAGCGGTTATTGCTGCTATATAAGAAAGCTGTTGTGTTTTATCTATTTATGTTTTAACCACTCACCTTACTGAACTTGTCTTGAGTGGCTGCTTGGATTTCTGGGTATTTGAACACATCATCAGGGAGAAAAAGTAATTTTATCTCTTTTTTATCAGATGATTTTTTTTCTTTTCATTTACTTTCTTCTCTCTATCCCTCTTAATTTAATTGCTCAGTATTTGAAAATGAAGGTTAAATAATATTAGTATAACCTTATTTCTCTTCTGAATTTAATGGAAATAACTTCCATATATGACTTTTACACATTATGGCTGTTTCTGTTTTTTAAGAGAGAGACAGAAGAGAGAGAATCAATTTTTTGTTTAGTTTTTTATTTGGCTTTCTTTGCTCTGACACTTCATTGTGTATATGCCGGGGTTTGAACTCATGTCCTTGCACGTGCCAGGCAAGCGCTGTAAACACTCAGCCAGCACTCCAGCTCATCAGGTAGTATTCTTCTATGTGTAGAAATACTAATTATTTTAGGGCCAAGAAAAATGAATAGATTTTACTGATAGTCTCTTTAGCAACAATAGATTGGAGATTCTTTTTCTTACCTTCTTTTTGCTAAGATAGTAATATATAAATGTATTTCAAACTTTCAAACAGTCTTTACATTGTGGAATAAGTATGTTGTTTTTGAATATACATATATTTCTCATATGATTAATTTAGGTAACATTTTTGTATACTTATATTTATAGGTAAGATTGCTCTGTAGTTTTATGTATAATTTCATTTCCAAAAAAAATAGTTTTTTTCCCTTTTTGAGGGGGTACTGAGGATCTCACTCAGGATACCTTTACTGCTGAGCCACACCCAGGTCCCTTTACTATTTATTTTGAGACAGGGTCTCGCTAAGTTGCTGAGGGTTCTGCAAAGTTTCCTAGGCTGGAAACTTGTGATGCTCCTGCCTCATCCTCCTGAGTAATTGGGATTACAGGCAACTGCTGCCATTCCCAGCTCAATTTTTAAAAATTAAAGGTAAGAAAACTTTCAGAATATGCTTTTGTTTTCTTAAATTTTGTTTAAGTTTTTTTTCATATTCGTTTTGGTACATTATAGTTGTATATAATGGTGGGATTTATTGTCAAATATTCATACATGCACACAATACAGCAATGTAATTTTGTCGAATCATTACCCAGTATTTCTCCTTTCCTTCCTGTCCTCCCTTTAAAAGGTATTTTAAACCTATAAAACAAAACAAAAACAAATCAGTGTGAAGATATGAAATAGCTCAAGTCGGCTTCTCTGGAAAAGCCACTACGTGCTGCCTGGCTTCTGACTCTCCAGTCACCCTCACGGGTCATTCATTTCTATTTTTGTTCCTACTGGTGGTTGTCTCTACCTGTGTAAATAATTGCTTCAAGTGCTTTTCTTGGCTTATTAACTTAAAACACTGTCTACTGGCTTTCTGCTAAGAGAAACGAGGACTTGCCCTGTTCAATCACCCTCTACCTCCCGTTAGACTTACATTTTATACGTTTCACTGGTAATCTTTGCAAATTCAGATAGTGCTTCAAGCTCTACTTCCTGTTCCTGGAACCATGGGTAGAGTGTCCTGGGTTAGATGAGGAGGCCATTGGGCTCGCCTTCCCTGCCCTCTTCTCTCTCTTTTCCGTTGTCAACTTTGTCTTTCCTGACTTGAGGCCAGGGTTGGTAATTTCTAGACTTTTCTCTGCAATTGTTCTTGCCTTTCATAATTGATCTGTTTAGCAATTCTAGAAGTTTCATAAATGCGTCTTACCATATCACGACTGTGCAGTATCATTGCAAAACCACGCAGTGTGCTCGGATCGTACCATGGCTTTTGCTGGACTCAGGTGCATCTTCCATACCTCTTGAAGGAGAATGCCCCTCACTTCAAGGCTGAGTGGATTCTCTCTCTTGTTTACATTCTACCATCTACTTTTATAGTGCCAGCTACTCTTCTTTCATGAGAGACTCTGCTTGCTTCCAGAGCTACCTGTCTAACTGTCCAGATCATGCTGGAGATTCTTTTTCTTTCTTTTTTATTAAGTTGAGTTGTTGTAAAATCATAAATGCATAAACAATAAATATGCATTTGATCCTAATCTAGAGTCACCCCTCCCACATGTCTATACCCCAGTCCCCTGATTCTTCTATATTGCCCCCCATAATATTTATAATCATATATATTATTGTGAATTTTCCAGACTTAAATCATTGCATAAGTATTATTTGGCTTCTAGGGGGGTGGGTAAAGAGTATGCTACATTGTTGACTGTCTCCCTAGGTCCCTCCCTATCTTCCCTCGCTCTCCCTGCCTCCCCACCTTGCCCCTCTGCCCACCCTCTCCCTCACCTACATATCTATAGTTCCCCTAGATTATGTGTTGCTACACCTTTGGTGGGTCTAAAACAAGAGCTTGACTCTTTCACCCTAATGCCCACTGTCACAGCTAGTCTCATTGGCGAAAGCCCAACATGAAAGTTTTTTTTTTAATTATTATTATTTTTTTTTTAAGAGAGAGGGACAGTGAGAGAGACAGAGAAAGAAAGAAAGAACTTTATTTAGTTTTTCACATGGCTTTTAGTTGCTCCAACACTTAGTTGTGTACGTGGTGCTGGGGTTTGAACCCGGGTCCTCGTGCTTGCCAGGCAAGCGCCGAAACCGCCGAGCCACCGCTCCAGCCCCTTTTTTAATTATTTTAATGCCAATCTCAAGGCTGGAAGGTTTTTGCTTCCACTTTTTTGGATTTTTGTATAAGTCTAGTGTTAAAATGAAATGAAAGAGGGCACAATTGAATGAATATTCCATTCTAAACATGACCATATTCTCCTGTAACTTCTTATGAAAGGGTATGTGGTAAGTGACACATGTTAGCCCTTTGTGACTCAATATCTGGATCCTAGTTAATTGAAACTTTTGCTGGCTATACAATTTTTGGCTAAAAATATTTTTTCCTTAAAATTTTGAAACTATGGTGACATTTCATTCTAGGATCTTGATTGATAAGTAACAAGTTCTATCAGTTGAGACCCTTCGTGTCTTCACTGTTTTTGTGATGTTAAACCTTTTTGTAAAAATCTGCTTATCATTTCTAATGGGCCATAGGTGATAAGTACGAATGATATATTTATTTTGGACTAAAAATATTTAATTTTGTGATTATTTATCTGACATTGATGTCAGGATTGTGTGAACCTCCTAAAATTGATTTGGGATGCAGATAACCACTTTTGGGGTTGGAGCGGGCAGAAAACTTTGGGCTGAAGCAAATGGAACAAACTTACTTTGCTACCTGATTCTCTTTGCCATGTATCAGTTTCTGATTTTCATCTTGGTCTGGAGTTTGCTTCATCTCTCAGTATTGGCGCTGGATCCTTTCAGCTTTGGGTTAAAATTCATCTCTCCCTCTCCTCTCAGTCATCTGATAAGCCTTAATTCCTTTCAGGCCAGCCTTCTATCCCACTCCGTACATTTGGTCTACTTTGCTCTATCTCTTTTATCTCTAATGTTACGTTTTTCTCCTCTTAATTATGGAAAACAATGAAGCTTTGCTCCTAGATTCTATCTATGAGTTCACATATTTAAATCCATATTGTTGTTAATAAAACAAGAGGGCCTCATCCCCTAAGGTTTATTCTTAAGAAGATTTCTTGTTAGTGATGAACTTTCTATTAGATGGCAGCTATAGAATTCCTGTGTGTCCACCTGCTGATGAAATATGGTCCCCAAGAGGAAGGCAATGGCTTCTATTTCCTAAAGTATAAAATAAGGGGAATGGGCTCCCTGATTCCTGGATTCCAGCAAGTGCTAGCATTTCACGATCTGATCATGTGAATCGGATAATAAAGTTCATTATTGTAGAGTAACACTGTTCATTCACAAATACATGTATTGAAAACTTGCTCTTCCCATAAAATTTGGGAGCTTAAAAATCAATTTACATATATTACCTAAAAAAATCCATGAGCTCAGTACTATAATTATTATCTTATCTTACATATGGAAAATATGACTCAGATGTTCAAGTTGAGACTATTGACGGAAACTGCATTACAGAATTCCTCTTGCCCAATACCTAATAAATTGAGCACACAAATATGAAATTGCACATAGATAAATAAAGTTCACTGTAGCATCTAAACAAGGGAAAGGAAATAAATACGAACCTTCTTTTCTTTTCTTTTGCAGTACTGAGGATCAAGCCCAGGGCCTTGCACATGCTAGGCAAGCACTCTACCACTGAGCTACACCTCTAGCCCTAAATACAAATTTTAAAAAGTAGTAAACAAGGAAGGAAACAGAACGTACTGGAGCGATATGGAGAGAAATAGCCTACCTTCTGATTCATTTTCCCCTTGCATGCCCATAAGCAGATTAGCCATAAACCTTGAATTTTTCATCAGTACCCAAATATCTAGAGGAAATGAATTGAGTGGGTAGCTTTGTCCTTTCTATCATCTGATTAACGAATAGGAGAATGGCTTGGGACAGAGCGGGGGGTTGGAACACCAAGTGAAGGAAGTTTACAGAGGTGGTTATTTCCCTCTGATGGTAGGAAAAGCTCCAAGACAGTATCCTAGATGGAATGAATTACACGAAAATAAAGCATACTTCCCCACAGGAAGAGTAAGTACCTGCCGACGGGTGGAGTGGGTCCGAGTAGGGGTTGTTCCACAGAATCCAGGGAACAGGAAGATATGCTGCCTCTTCTACAGAGACTAACCCTCACCTTGGGTGAGCTCTCCAGTTCATCCTCCTTCACAAGATTCCAGTCCATCCTCCTTCACAAGATTCCAGTCCATCCTCCTTCACAAGATTCCAGTCAGCTGCGGAAATGCGGCAGAACAAAGAATTCTCAGTCTTCAGATTTCAGCTTCAAGAAGAAAATAACCTACTCCCTGAGATGGTGGCAAGAGACTCAGGCAGCCCCCACGTGGTGTACCCGAGCAAATGAATGACAGGATAGAGCCACTAGAGCAGACCCACGTGGGCAGGACAGGGAGGAAGAAATGCCCCGGAAGCTTTAAAGCACACTACAAGCAAGAAACAGTGAAATGGAGGAGCAAAGTAAGAAAGAAGGAAGAATGAAAGCGAGCAAGCCAGGGACCTCGAACACACAGGAGCAACAGTCTAACCTAGAAAGGAATACGGTCAAAGGGACGGAGGTAAATTCTTCCCACTTGCTTTGCTCCATAAAACATCACGTCCATAAAGGAGGAGTTCAAGGACAAGGCAATGAGTGAGCAGAATGAGACTAATAGGAGCAAAAGCAAACACAGTGAGGATTAATAGGATTAAAGAGACAATGTGTAAATTCATAAGGAAAAAATAAAAAATGAAGAGAGCACACACTTCTGGGAAAAAGGTATAGCGGAAATTCTTGGTAAGCATCTGGATGAGATGAGAGCGATGGAGGTAGCCAAGGGACGGAAAACTCGGGACAGCTGAAGGAGCAAAGAAGGTGGCCTGCGGTTGATATAGATTTGCAGATCTATGCTATAGAGGCACAATATGCACATCACATTTGACTTATGCACATATGCATTAAAATACGATACAGATTCATTTAAAAGAACATTTTCTTTTTGAGTGAACTATGCACAAGACATTTTTTAGAGATTTGCATGTATTAATTCATTTTTCACAACAATTTTGAGGTCTGTACCATTAATATTCTCAGTTTACAAATGAAAAAATGAAGACATAACTGAGTAATTTCCTAAGGTCACGAACCTAGTAGATACAGTGGGACAGGGATTCAAAAGAGTAGAACTATGCTACCGTACCTCCAAACAGAAACAATATCCTGAAGCAAATAAATACATTTGAAGATCGAAAGACAGTGTGAAGATCGAAAGACAAGCACCTGTACCAACTTACCTGCCACCAGCAGCATATGAGGGTTCTGATTTCTCCAAATCCTTCCGACACTTGTTACCATCTGTTTTTTGACAATAGGATTCCTCTTGCAAGAAATATCTAGAATATGCAAATGTATAGAGGCAGAAAGTGGATTTGAGATTATCAGGTTGGGGAGGGCAGAGTGTAGAACTATTACTCAGTGGTTACAGAATTTATCTTTGGGGTGATATAAGAAGTTTTGGAAATAAATAAGAGTGATGTTTCTGCAATATCGTGAGAGTAATTAATTCAAAATTGCCATAATGCAAATTGTATGTTATGTATTTTAGAATAATATAGTAAAAGGATAATGTGTTCAAGGAAAATTTGATACAGAATTCTGGACACTAAGAAGTATCCTAGTTAAGCTGTTAAACCTTAGAATAAAGAATCACACGGTTTTCTAGACACGAGAGCATTGTGTAGAAGGAGAAAAAAAAGGCTGACCTTAGACTTTTCTACAACAGTCTCAGTTTCAGAAAAATAACGGGAGTGATTTCTAATGTATTTGAAGGGAAGGAAACATAGCTCGGAGGGAATATCAAAGAATAGAAAGCCAGCAAGCAGTGGTCAAGAATGAATGTACTCGAGCAACGTGCTATCCCTATGATACTGAAAAACATAAATTTAATCACAAAATCCAACTAATTAAGAGTGAATAAAAAGAAAAATTCACTAATGCAGAGTTCATGGCATAAAGATTGATGATGAGGAGTGAATCCACATAAATAGAGAACAATAAACAACTTGGGCAATTACAGTGTAGATCAAGACATGAAGGTTATAGGGCTGGGCAGCGTAACAATGGTAGGCACCGATGGTTAAAATGCAGAAGTGGGGAGATGTGGAGGAAATTGAGAGGAAGGTGAGAGTACCAACCAATGTCATCTTTCACAGCAGGGAGTCATTAAACAGAGTCTAAAATTAAAACAAATAGTTGAGGAAAAACAACCTAATTACTCCAAAGTCTTAACGATGTCTTCACAATCTGTATTCTTAACCTTAAGGATCTTTTGGTAAATAGCTCCTGGTGAAGAAAGGTCTACATTGAAAGTGTAGATTTCTTTTAATTTAGCTTTAATTTCCTTTTTCTTCTGTTAAATACAAGAACAAATATAATGTTTAAAAATTATAAAGTAGCTTGGATATTTGATCCCATATTTGATATTGGTTATTTCTACTTATTCTCCTGTCCAGGATGCCATCTGTCATCTGCCCATCCATCCATCTTTGTGTCTCTGTACATATCACAAGATATTTAAAATGATGTTTGCCATATGTTAATGATAGCTATTTCAGGGTGGTGAGACTGGGGATTTTTTTTTTAACTTGCATCTTTGTACTTCTTTGCATTTCTTGAATTCTCCAAAATGAATATGTATCATTTTCACAATAACAGTAAAGTGATCTCTCTTTAAAAAT
Organism: Aplodontia rufa; assembly: GCA_004027875.1. Lineage (NCBI taxonomy): Eukaryota > Metazoa > Chordata > Mammalia > Rodentia > Aplodontiidae > Aplodontia > Aplodontia rufa. Next base: position 138,651 of record PVKS010000303.1, read on the forward strand.
AAAAAGGCAAAGCAAATATGTCAAGGCGTTCACAGTGGTTAATCCTAGATGGTGGAGCTCTGGGTTTTTATTATTTTATTCTTTGTAGGTTTTTTTTTCTATTTTCTGACACTTTTAATTTATTAAAATTTAAAAACAGCATGAAATGCAAAGGACTGATCCTAAGTTACACAGTCAGAAAGTGGTGGAGCTTGTGTTCAAGCTTAGACGCAAGAAAGAAAGTGATTGTGAGACACGTTGGGTGGGACATGGGTCAACAGGAAGCAGCAACAAAAATCCACCATGGGTGATTCTGGGGGAATGGATCAGCGTTTCAGTTGTGGGATGAGTTACTTGTAGGGAATCTAATGCCCAAACTTTTATAAAAATCTTAAAACCATAGGCTGCAAGACCTAGAAGGATTCTGGGACCCATCCAACCTGCACATTACCAGATGAGGGACTGCAGGCACTGAGGCTCTTTCATACAGTCGTAGGCTTTAGAACTGGAAACTATTGAGACCACCCAGTGCAGTCCTAAATGTGAGCTGAGCTGAGTGCATTGTGTGAGCCCTGCATAAACTGAGTCAGCTTCCAGGTGCTGACCAGTCCCAGGAGACCTTCTGTGCTTGCGAGGAGTTGGGGGCCAGATTCAGATTCAACATGCATTGGATGCTGTCTTCCCCAGTTCCTGCAACTGTGCTAGGGGCTTTGACTGGCTCTGTCTTACAAATCGCCCTCTTCTCCCACCCCCTAGGTGGTATCCCAAGATTAGCTCATCCTGAATTTAGGGTAGGTCCTAAACCCAATGACAGTTTTCTTTATAAGAGAAAGGTGGAGTGAGATTTGAAATACAGAGACAGGGTGGGAGAAAGCTCCTTGAGGGTGGAGTCGGAGACTGGAGTGGTACAATCATTCAGAACACCGGGAGCCACCAGGGACCAGAAGAGCCAGGAGAATTCTTCCCTAGAACCTTTGGAGGGCATGGGGCCCAGCAGACGTACCTTGATTTCAGATTCTTGCCTCCAGATTTGTGAGAGAATGAATTTTTGTTGTCTTAAACTACCAAGTTGGTGGCAATTTGTTGTGGCAGCCCTAGGAAAGCCATACACTCCCCTGGGAAATAGTGAGAAAAGATTGCAGGCCATGGCTTCTGACTTCAAGATTGAGTCTCTCTGCGCCATCTTGGTGCCCTTTTCATTCAGAGGCCAGTGAGGACAAAGTAGCCATTCTGGTCGGGGTCCGTCCTCTCCTGTGATTCCACCTGGCAGGATAGGGCTGTGTCCTCAGTGTCCTCTTCAAGTGGCCCTGTCACTTGTCCTCCTCAGTCCTGCTTATGTTCCCTTCCCAGCCTCAGAGCAGGATCTGGCTCATTGGAGAGGAGGGAGGGTTAGGCAGTGACAATGACACTGACTTCTCTTGCCTGGACTTTTGCTGTAGCCTCTTTTCTGATTCCCTTACCTGCACCATTTCTTTGGTAATCATCTTAATCCCTCTGGTTCCTAGTTATTGTGAGTTGAGGTGCAGCCCCCCCCACGCTCTCTCCTGGACTACAAGACACTGGTAACTGCATCTGCAGACATTTTAGCCTGCAGGATCCAGTGAAATCCAACTATCAAGAAACCCAGCAGGCAGAAGAGCCAGGAAAGCAGTTGAGGGCTTGTGTCTGGTGTCAGCAGTGGGCAGACGTAGGTCTCCACCTGTGTTTGCTGTCTCCAGCTGATAGCACTCAAGAGCCCCAAGCTTTGATTGTCCTGTGATGCCCTGACTTAGCGATTTCCAGAGGATGACCTTGCTTCCGGTGATTATAAAGATCTCTGTGAAGATTTATTCTATGAAATCTGCTATAAAGGGATGTCAGTCCCATTTTAGGTTGGTATAAACTTCAGACTTCTTCTAGAGGAACATGGAAGGGTTGAATATCCAGAGTGGTTCCAGTTTTTGTCCATCAGAACCTTGGCAGAGATGTTGATTGTTGTGAAGTGAATATTTTCACATCTCAATTCTTCTTAAAAATATCCATCCAAGCTGGGCATGGTGGGTGTAATCCCAGTGGCTTGGGAGGCTGAAGAAGGAGGATCACAAGTTCAAAGCCAGCATCAACAACTCAGTGAGGCCCTAAGCAACTTAGTGACAATCTGTCTCAAAACAAAACAAAACAAATTTAAAGGACTGAGGATGTAGCTCAGTAGTAAAATGCCCTGAGTTTACCCTGGTTAAAAAAAAAATATATATATATATATATATACATATATATATATATTTTTTTTTTTTCCATCCATTGGGAACCAGCTCCTTAGCCTGACCATCAAGAATGTGACTTTGTCCTTGGCTTTGGCTCTGGTGTCCCCACACACCAGTCTGACTAGCATTTTTGGAACTCATTTTGTGCCAGGCCTTTCTCACTCTGCCCCTGAATGATTGCTCCTTTTCGTTACCTGGAATATTGCAATATTTTAAGCACCAGTGTAAATGTCACCTTCAAGCCTCCCTGACAATTATTTGCTCCTCACTTTTCTGGCCACTGGGTTCTCTGGGAAGTGGAGTCAGAGATGAAGGTTAGTGTTCATTAGGATGCTTTTTAGGAAGTGCCCCTGGCACAGGCAGCTGGGGAAGGGTCAGGGAACAGATGGAGGAGAAATTAAGCTGTGGTGCAGACCCAAGGACCTCCTTGGCCAAGTCTAAGGGGAACTCTGGAAGGGCCTATTAGAGTCTGGAAAGAGCAGGGGTCACAGGCCTCCATCAGTCATTGTGTGTGCATCATCTCGAGAACAGCAGGCGCTGACTGAAGCCACTCTGCGGCTGAGATGATCCCTGGAGCAGCAGCCAGCTGAAGGCTGCGGACTGAAGTGCCCCAGCTGCTGGGCAACACGATCTTCCCTTACGAGGGGCCTTGCACTGCATCACAGGGTCCACCTGACCCATTGGACCAAGAACTCTTCAAGGGAAGGGAACACGCATTCTGTATCTGCAGCTCTGGTACTTGTCATAGTGCTAGTTCAGGAACGTCTGACGACACACGGATGAGTAGATGAATGAATGAAAGGGATCGAAGCCCAAGGGAGCAGGCCTTGCTGCACATTCTGAGAAGTCTGCCCATATGCATTGTCTCTGATTTTGGCTCTGGGCCCTAATACACCGGTTTTGGTGAAGACAGGAAAGAAGCAGGGCATATCTTAACCTTGGTATAGAAGATGAAGGGAAAGTCAGAAAATCTGAGAAGTGGTGAGAGGACTCGTGCTATGGTTCGGGTGAAAGGAATCCCCAAAAAACTCAATATTTGAGGTGAAATGATTGAATCATGAAAGCTGATCAATGAATTTAATCCCCTCATAGGAATTAATCCCCTCCTAGGGATTAATTAGGTGGTAACTAACTATAGGCTGGTGGGGTGTGGCTGGAGGAGGTGGGTCATTGGGGGTGTGCCTTTAGGATATCTATTTTGTATCTGGTGTGGAGTTTCTTTCTCGGCTTCCTGGCAGTGCCTCAGCCTCCCTCTGCCATGCTCTTCTACCGTGATGTTCAGCCTCACCTCGAGCCCCAAGGAACAGAGCTTAGTCCATCTGTGGACTAAGACCTCTGAAACCGTGGACCCCTAAAATAAACTTTTCCTTCCTAAAACTGTTCTTTTCGGGTCTTTCTGTCACAACAATGAAGAAGCTGACTAAAACAATTGGGTCCATGTTTTTGGAAGAAGGTGGCGGGCACAGCAGAGAATACGGGGCTCAGGAACTTTGCTCTCGGTGCTCTCTGTCCTTGGGGGAAAGGAACATCAAGAGCCTTTGGGAATCAGCCTCTTCCAGTTTCCCATAAAACCCCCTGATTACAGCAACAATGCAAAAGGCCATCGTACTGATGGCCAGAGAGAGTTGTCTCTGGCTCCAAGGCTACTGAAATGTGCAAGAAAAACATTAAATCAATCGCTTATTCTGTGTCTCAAAGTTAAAAAGGGGCTCTAACCCTTCCATGTTTCTTTAGAAGTCTGAGGTCCGTACCCACCTAAAATGGGACAGACACTCCTATTTTATAGTGCGAATGGGATTTTCTCAAGTATTCCTAGTTCTATTATTTTCCTCCCACACTTTCTTTTTCCATCTTGCTGGAGGCAGAAATGCACAACCACAAGGCAGAGATTATCAGGGCAATTGTGGCACCACATTGCATCCTGGGAGGTGTAGCTTTCATGAGTCGGGTGCTGCAGTTGGGCTGCTGGGAGTGCTTCTGAGGATGGGGGTTTTCATGGACACCATCTGTTCTCGGTGTCGGAGAACCAGACAGTGCCTGTGGGTGAGGATCCCACCACCATCCTTCTGAATTAAATCATAGTTCATAATGCTCATGATGGCTAACCTTTGTTAAGAACTTGGCATTTGCCTGAAACTGTTCCAGGCCAGGGGTCACCAGGCTGCAGCACCCAAGCTGCCTCTGTTGCCTATTGTGTAGAGCTTTCTAGAATACAGCATAATCTATTCTTTTATCTGTTGCCTACCATGCCTGTCACATCCCAAGATTGGCACGGAGTAGTTGCAACAAGGGCTTTGTTTCCTGCAGAGCCTAAAATATTTCCTCTCTGGTCCTTTCAGGGGAAAGACTGACAGCCCCTCCTCTGAGCCACTATGTACATTAACTCAGCTGAGACCCCTGATCGTCCTAAGAGGTTGGCCTTTTTATTATCTCCATTTTACAGATTGAGAAACAGAGAGACAGAAAGTCAAAGTCATTTGCCCATCCGTACACTCAAGAAGACAGAGCTGGGATTTGTCTGCAGGAGTCTGGCTCCAGAGCCTGCATCTTTCCGTGCTGTATTCCCAAGCACAAACCCACAAGATAAGAGAGTCTTTGGTTTATTGGGAATTAAGGTGTGAGATGCGCCTGTCCACCTGCTCCCCAGGCAGAGGATCTGACAGACAAGGGGCACGCTGGTGTCCTCGCTGGCTTAGCAGAGTGTGAGATGCACTGGTCCATGGGATTTAGAAAGGAGCAAGTGGAGACGCGAGAGAGTTCGTCACAGCCGTGCCAGCCACGCCGTCTATAGGTGATGAAGTAGGATAGGAAATGCATGGGCTCAGGAAATGGACCGTTCACAGATCCTGACTGGGGAAATAATCATTTCAGAGGTTCTTCAGAGCATTGAAAGAGGAACTAAAATCACGAATCAAAAGCGGGAAATTGTAGGATAAAAAGGTTGGTGTGCCTCCCTGGGCGGCGTCTCCAGGAGCCTATTCAACTCATTCCAAAGCTCTTGAGGGTGGTTTTCATCTCAGCACTGTCTCTGATGAAGTGTCTGGCCTGTTTTGTTCACAGTTGTGTTCCCTGGGCCTGTGACAGTGCCTGGCACGTGGTCCCAGGCACTCTGTGTACGTTTGCTATAGAAGGGACAGAACCAGGGGTCAGGCAACCCCAGGGCAGGGGCACATCCACCTTCCCCAAGGGCATCTGGTGTAGCAGCCTCTGTGCCCACTTGTTACCCCTCGTTAAGCCTCCTCTTCAGGAAAGGTTTATTAACTCAGCTGCAAGCCCCTAAAAAGCTCTAACCTAGCAGGAATTGAGCCCCTGAGGAGATCCTTCAGGACATAGGTGTGGTCATCTTTCCCTAGTGGGTGATTTTCATCCCTCTCTTGTCCTTTTCTGTATTTTTTCCCCTCTGTAGCACTTCTTAATTTAAAATAATATCATGCCGTGCCCCCTGCATATCTAACGCTGTTGTGTCTCCAGGAGTCCTCCTAAGGTATCTACCTTCTACATCTGTTTGGCTGATGATCACTTCGACTTAGTGGTTGAATTTTGTCTTTCCCAAATTCATGTGTTGGAATCTTAACTACTGCATGACAGGATGCAGCTTTATCTGGAAACAGGACTTGCAGTTGTAGTTAGTTAGAATGAGGCCACCGAGGAGCAGGACATGTCCCTGATCCAGAACGCCTGGGGTCCTTATGAAAGGGGGAGGTGTGGATGCAGACCACCAGGTGGATCTGAGGACAGGGACCCAAGGATCAGGTCATGTGTCTGCAATCCAAGGAACACAGAAAATCAGAGACCAGAAGCTGGGGAGGGCATGGAACGTGTTGCCCCTTGCAGCCCTCAGAAGGAACCAGACTTCACAACTCGTAAATCTCAGACTTCTGGCCTCAGGGACTGGAAGGTGGTCAGCTTCTTTTTGTCACAAGTCTGATTGTGGCACTTCATGATGGCAGACCCGTGAACTCAATCACTTGACTCCATCACTTGCTGCCTGTCACAGCTGCCTCCACGTCAAGGGTTCATCTCATTCATCTCTGTCCTTCCACCCCTCTAGGTGTCCCGTGGAGCCGCTGGATCATGCTCTTTGGAGGTCTGGAGTGCAGACTGTGCTGGAAGGGGTGGACAGCAGCCAGGGGAGTGTAGCAGGGAACCACTGGGGCAAGAGGGAACATCAAGGGGAACACTGGTAGAGAAAGTGGGACAAGGGAGAGGCCTGGAGATGAGCTATGGGAGGAAGGTAAGGCTGAAGCTGAAAGCGGCTGTGTTGAAGAGGATGGGGCAGGGTGAGGAAGGCGAGACCAGAGGAGAAGAGTGACCCATTCTGGAGAAAGCCCTGAGGAGCGTCCAGGGGTGCAGGGACTTGATTCCAGGAGCCCTGGGCGACAGCCATAGAGATATCCTGGTGGCTTCGTAATCTCCAGGAGGTCTGGGAGACCCTGTTACTATGAGTTGTCATTTCTGCCCATGGCCCTTCTTCCTGCCTTCTGACACACCAGGCAGCCTGGTGCCTCCTGAGCCAAGAATGCCCAGCTCCCAGGTGGACCACAAGGGTCCTTCCCAGAAGTGTGAGAGGAGGGTGGCAGTGAAGAACAGGCGTTGGCATGGGTCCCTTCATGGGAACAGTAGGGAGCCAGGGGCAGGAGCTGGCTTGAGCCCTGGCGTATGCTGGTCCACCCAAATAGACTGAGGACCAGCCAGCCTGTTTCCAAAAATGTAATCTTCAAACCGAGCATGCATCAGCCTCACCTGGAGGACTTGTTGGACCCAGAGGCTGGGCCCTGCCCAGTGTTTCCTTTTAGTTGGTCTAGGTTGGGACCCGTGTAGTTATTTCTAGAACGTGTTCCCAGGTGGTGCTGCTGCAGAAGCTGGCCCGGAACCCACTGGGAGAACCATTGAAGAGAGGTGATCCTTAGGGTCAGCTGGGGAAAGATGTCCCATATCTTCCTGGTGCCGCTGCCAGTGTGGACAATGACATGGGACCTGCCTTACCATGCTGGATTGCACGGTCAGCTGTCTTACTCTCAGGTATCCACGCTAGGGCTCAGAGAATCTGCTGCTGATGATGCCAAAGACCATGACACTTAACATAGCTCTTAATGTATGTTTGGTAGTATTGCAAGCATTTGAGACATTAAAAAACACCTTTGAGGCAGGTGTTACTATTACGTTCTCCATTTTACAGATAAAGAAAGCCAGACTCAGAGTGGTGAAGTAACTTGCCGAAGACTGCACAGCTGCTAGCTGCCCGAGCTGGGATTTGACCTGGCACTCTAGTCCGGAGGCCATGCCTATAATTCTATTCTCCCTGCAGGACAAAAGAAGAAAGAAATGACCCTCAGGATGTTGGCCAAGTTATTTGGCCTCTTTTTATCCTCAGTCTTAACTCAAAAGAAAAAAAGCTTTTCCTATCTTACATGGAAAAAATACCTTTGGATTAAAAAAAAAATTAGCTGTCAGGATTAATTGGATAACAGCTGTCAAAGTCTTGTAGCTCCTTAGAGGATGGTAAAAGAGGAGGAATAATTATTGTGCTATTTTCTATGCAGACCCTAGTACGTTTGGGGGAGTCAATAAGTGTCTAATGATATTCTTGGTAATTAGCAATGATGGAAAAGAGACTGCTCATGCCAGGGGAGGGGGCTTGCTGGGGTGGGGCAGCAGAGAGAGCGTTCATGATTAGGGTCCTGTGGCTGGAGACGTCCTGCCCCCTAGAGGTAGGCAAGACACGGCCCAGGAGAAGAGGGAGTCTCTTCAGGCCAGGTAGCATCCTGTGGCCCTGGAAGGGAAGAGAGGGTCAGCCCAAGTTTCTGGGCTCCTGGCCTATCAGGACTGGGCAGTTAGAGGCCAGCTGGTACAGTGGGTGGTTCTCAAAGTAGGGCTATGGTCACCTGTCTTTGTATCGCTTAGACACGTTTTTAGAAGCACAAATTCTTGAACTCTATTCCAAACCTATTGGAGGTGGTGCCCAGCAAACTCAAAGAAGATTTACAGGTGATTCGGATGCATCTATAGTCTTTCCAGCACTGCTTTACAGGGAAATAGCACTTACCCTGGAATCAGATGCATGTAAGTTTGAATGTTGGCATGCTCCCTTTTGGCTGTGTGACTTTGGCCAACTCACTGCACCTCTCTGGGTTTCAAGTTCTTCATCTTAAAAACTGAAGTTAAAGAGGTAGCTATAAAGTGCTTCTCTATTTACAATTCCTACTGGCCCTGTCACAGCACAGCAGTTTCTTTCTTCGTGACTTTGAAACAGAATATTTCATCTGCCTAGAACATTCTTTCTTTCGCCTCTTCACCTGTCTGGCACCTGCATAATCTCAGGCCTCAGCACAGAGTTTATTTCTCACAAGTTGTTGTTTTCTTTCTTTTTATACCTCCTTTTACCCAAAGAAATCTGGGTTAGATACCTCTCCCTGTAAATGCCTCTTAAAACTACACATTCTTGTGAGTGCTTTTAACTTCCCTGTGACTTCCACAAAGACGAGTTTCCCATGTGGACTACTGTTCTTCTCCAGTGTCAGCACACAGTAGGTACACCAGTAACATTTGAAGTGAGAACCAATCTTTTTTTCTTTTTAAAAGAGAATAAATTTCATTTAGTTTTTCAAGTGGCTTTGTTGCTGTGAGATGTCATTGTGTATGTGGTGCTGGGGTTTGAACCAGTGTCCTTGCACATGCCGGGCAAGCGCCGTAACTGCTGAGCCACTGGTCCATCTCCAGAACCAATCTGCCTAAACGCCTCAAGTGCTTGGTTCTGGAGGATTCATGAGGAAACGGATGGAGGTATCGGCCTGTGTGCACAGAGCTGTGTCGGGGAGGGCATGGAGGTGCTAGCAGACTTGGGGTGCAGCGACAGAGGAGTGGAGCCAGTGGAGGAAGGAAGCCCAGAGGGCTGAGGATCTGAGGGCAGATGCTGTGGAACTGGAGAGCAGGAATCTTCAGCAGACGTTCACGGGCTGAGCGGCCCGTCTAGCACGAGCGTTAGACAGCACGAGGCGTTCCCCTAGTGGGGTCCGCTAATGGGGAACAAAACAGTGTGATCGGATCTGCCAGCATCAACCCCGGTGCCACCAGGCCAAGCATTCTGCAAAGCTCAGGGGAGCTCTGAGCCTTATTTACTCATCTTGGATAGGGTTGTGGAACTCTCTGAGAAATAGGTGGATCCTCTTCGATGGAGGGTTGAGGATGCACAAAAACACAAACCCCCCAGCGATGACCTTGCCACTCTCCGGGAACATGACCAGTGACCAGGTTGCTTTCAGACCCAGTTGTTGCAGGGGAGATAAAAGCAGCAGGTGAGCAGAAAGGTAGACTGGAACACTGCGCGTCTCTCCAAGCCCTGGCATTTGAAAGCTGGGGAAATAATAGCAATGACCCAGTTTAGTGATGTGAAGGCAAAACAGCACTGCTTTAACAGAATTAGTCATCTCTTCATTTTCCTTTTCTTTTTTTTTTTCTCTTCCCCTTTCCATTTGTGTCTTTTCCCATTGCAAATATACGAGGTAATAATCCAGTATTTTCTGTGGAGCATGGCAAACATGCTATATATAAGACAGAGTTGAACATTCTGTGAGTGTAATTGGAGCATAAATGTAACTAATCAAAATATTATCATGCCAACGGATGTGTGAAGAGTTGGAGATTTGAAAAAAATATATATTTTAGTTCCGTGTCATTTCAATTTTGAGCTATAGAAGCAGAGGACTCAGCCCAATGAGTATCAGGAATAATTTGGGGTCTGACAATTTCCCGGCAGCCCTGAAGGCCTTTTTGCTCTTAATATGGCAGCAGCTTGCCAACTGATTGTTCTTTCCTCCTGGTCTCTTCCCCTCTTCCCACCGGCACCAGCTCCCCAGGGCCAGCCCAGGTTACACCAGGGAGTTTGTAATCAGTTCTTGCCATGTCCACTCATGGCTAGGAGCTAAATGATGATTGAAACTTCCTAGGTTTAAATTCTGGCCCTGCTCCTTAGCTGTGTGGCCTTCAGAAAGTTACTTAACCTCTCTGCATCTCAAATTTTCATTTGAGAAGCGAATGATACTTGGGGACTACTAGGTAGGGTTGATTTTGGATTAAATGAATATAATTAAAACTTGAGAGTATGTATTTGCTCTTGTTGCTATTAAGAGCAGGTGTGATAAAGAACAGAGAAGATGTGGTGTTCCTCCAGCAAGAAGAATGAAGAACAAAGTTCTCTGCTCCCCACCCCTTCTGCAGGAGTATAGGTGGAAAATCCACCCTTCTACCTCCCCGTGACTAGTCACATGGCTGTAGAGTCTTAGAAACACGGACTTGTATAGCTAGAATTGAGACCAGAATTTGACTCTGAACTTGATTCCCTGCTTCGGCTGGGGCCTGTGCAGCCCACAAAGTCCGCTGAAAGGTATGTTGCAGCTCTAACTGGCAGTGTTGAAACGGACTCCACCAGCCAAGTTCTTTCCTGGTTCCTGTCTCGCAAATCTGAAGAATAATGTTCACAGGACAACAGAAGGCAAGAGTGATTTATTCAAGTGTGAATAGAAACAGAATCCTAGCAAAGCCTAGAGGGCACCCCACATGGGGCACTAGCTGAGTGTGCCTGTCTAGGGGTGTATATGGCACTTGGGTCAATGCTATTGGTCCAAACTTACACTAATCAGGGTTTAGAAAAGTACTAAAGTTACTGGTCCAAATTTATGCTAAGCAGCATTTGGAAAAGTACTGATGATATTGGTTAACCCTGGAGGGTTAACTTCCATTCAGGTCTGCCCCTCTGCCCCACTTCTGTTTTCTCAATGCTTGTGGGAAGTAGGAGGTTGAGGTCCTCAGACCATGGATGCTCAAGGGTTCTGGGCTGTGGCACTGTGTGGACCAGGCCTCCACACCAGTCACTGACTGGGCCACTGTGGGGTGACAGGTGGGTGTGCCCCGGTTTGCCTCGGCCCTGGCTTCCTGTGCCTGCATCAGCTCAGAGCAGTCACAGCCCAGCTGCCCAAGTCACCACTCTGCAGCTGCAGGACTAGGCTTGGCTTCAGAAGGAACTTCAATAATTCTACCTGCACACCTGCCTTACAGGTAAAGAGACAGGGAATTCCTGCTCTCAGAGGCACCATATGACTAATATGGAGTCACTGGAGGAGTGGGGAGTCGAGGGAGAGTGACCTCAGTTCTCTCTTAACTTAGTCCGGTGACGTGTGATATTGCCATCCTCAAAGAGAAAACCAAACAAGGCCTTGTTTCACAGTTCATGTATCTGAGTTCTTACCGCCCTGCGTTGTTTCTGTTGCTTTTCCTCCGGTGATGTCTTTGGCTCCTGCGAGGTTGAGGTGTTATGCTCCCGTGTTGAGGAGGCCACTTAGGGAGCTCTTATGAGGAGGAGAATGCAGGCCTGGTCAGTTTTAGAATAATTTTCCTGGGTCTCTTTCATCATAAGATCCCTGTAAGGCAGAAAGAGAATGTTGGGTGACAAGTTTTTTTTGTTGTTGTTTTGTGAAGTTGGGGTGTGCACGAGGTTAAAGGTTGTAGGTGGTTATTCTGCTTTACCCCCCATCCCTCTCCTTTCCTCTTGGGGTTCCTGGCTCAGCGTACCTCCCCTCTTCCGTTCCTCCATCCTTTCTTCTTTTCCCTCCGTTACTCTTCAGTATGAAGGGTCCTCTGGAGACTCTTGTGTTGAGGCTTGGGGCCCAATGTGGCAGTGTTGCGGAGTGGGGCTTTGGGGGATGGTTGGACGAGGGTCTGACCTTATCAGTGGGTGAGCCCATTGGTAGCTGAATGAACCCCTGGAAGATGGTGGGAACCCCGGGTGGTAGAGCACCGCTGTAGGAAGTTGGTGGCTGGGGGTGTGTCCTTGGGAACTATCTTGTTCTTGTCCCCTTCCTTTCTCCTTCTCTCTCTGCTTCCAGCTGCCATGAGCAGCTTCCTCTCTGCTTCCACCATGATGTTCTGCCTCACCTCAGGCCCAGAGCAATGCAGTCAGCTGTCCATGGACTCTGAAGTCCCTCTTTGAAGGTGTTTGTCAGGTACTTGGTGACAGTGACAACTAATACATTCTTCTGTTTTCTCCATCTTGTCATCCTCCTCTTTTCCTTTCCTTCCATTTCTTCATATTTTTTGCTCTTTGTCCCCTTCATCTTTTTCTCAGGAGTGGGGAAGGAGTGTGGGGGCTCTGAGTGTCTGGTGTTAGGGGAAGGCTCACCCCTCCAGGAGCCCCTGCCTGGCTCTGCACCGAGCATGGGGCCTAAGCCTTCCATCCGGGCTGTCACCTGGGCTTCATCCCGTTTTAAGCTGTGTTATCGACACCTACATGGATTATCAGATAACTGCTTCTTGGGAAATTGCCTTAACAAATTTGCATATGAAATACTTAAACCCCGACTTACTGGTCTGAATGAATGATTACAGAAATACTTATTATTCCTTCACAGAAGCTGACTGACAAAATGCTCACAATGTTCATCTCCTTTGAAATTTGAGGATATATTTTCCTCATGTTAAATAGATATTATGTATCCATTAAGCTGTAGTTAATACCCTCCTCCCATTTTTGGTGTATTAAACAATGAAGCAAACTTGTTTCCTTTTTCCATACATGATAATTAGATTGCTTTCACAGATACTATGAATAATGTTGAATGATATGTTTGTTACTGAGGCTATTGGTTTATTGTTATGTTTCTGATTGACTTAACGATAATTCATTTTCATGGTAATACTGGTTGCGCTGGGGTTTTTTGCACGTATATTTTCTTACTTGACAGCACATTGTGCTTTTTGATGCTTTATGCCCTTTGCCTTTTTATCTTTTTGCAAGACAGCTTAATTTCATCATATGGGCTTTTAAATTAGGTCCTGTCCAAAATAACAATAATGGAAGTATGCACTGTAAGGGATGGGGACAGTAATGATGGAATAGCTGGTTTCTGAGCATTAGTGACAGCCACCCAGAATACCACTCAAATAGTTTGGGCTGAGTAGCATCAATTTCAGGAAGGGCATTACCTGAGCAAAAACGCAGTAGTGTGGAAGTGCACCAGATGTGTGGAGAGTGTATGAGTTTCCTGTTGCTGCTATAACAAATTAGCACAAATTTTAATGGTTAAAACAGCACAATTTTTAAAATCTCATGTTTCTTGAGATCTAAAGTGCTGTATAGGTCACTCTGGGTTAAACTTATTGTATCATCACGACTGCATTCCTTTCTGGATACTGCAGAGAAGAATCCATTTTCTTCTCTCTTCTAGCTTCTACAGGTCACCTGCATTCTTTGACTCCTGTTTTCAAAGCCAGCAACATCACATCACCAAATCTGTCTCTGACTCTGACTCTCGTGCTTCTTTTGTCTGCTTTTCAGGACCCTTGTGATTACATTATGCCCATCTGAAGAATCCAGAATAGTCTCCCATCTCAAGGTTGCCTCATTAGCAACCTTAATTTTACCTACAACCATAATTTTCTTGTCAAGTAAGGGAACATATTAATAGGTTCTGGAGATTAGGACTTGGACATCTTTTCTTTAAATTTTTTTTAAGAGGGGACAGTGAGAGAGAGAGAGAAAAGAGAAGCAATTTTTATTTAGTTTTCCATGTGGCTTTCATTCCTCAGGTTTTCATAGTGTATGTGGTGCTAGGGTTTGAACTCACATACTTGCCAGCAGAGCACCGTAACTTCTGAGCCACCGCTCCAGCCCTGGACTTGGACATCTTTAGAGGCTGTTATTCTGCCTGCTGTGGAGTGAATGAGGGCGTAAGGGGGAGACTCTCTCTATACAAGGTGGGAAGGTGGAAGGCTTCATGTATCCCCAGGAAAGACCTTGGACTTGGTATGAATGGAGGTTTCCCATGAAGGAGGACTTTATTGGGAGGATAGGACACATCATGGTCAATTTTGTTTCTCAGAAAAATGCCAGTGACTACCTTTATATTTGATGGTGAGAGAATAAAAAACTAAATTGGTTGCAGAAGTCCATGAAACCTACCAATCAAAAGTCCGTGATACAAATGCGAGGGGCCCGACCTTGGCCGGTGGCCACCCGGAGGAAGAAGATAATCTGAGCAGTGTAAAGAAGAGACCTCCCCAGCCCGTGGTCCTGATCAGCAGATTGAATGCTTGTTCCCCCGTGGATCCCTTGCTATTTTCATCTAGGTATATTATAAATAGTATTTCATTTAATCCTCATGACCCCAGAATGAGAGGCATTTTTATGGCTATTTTGAAGTAAAGGAAACTGAGGCTGACAGTGTTTAAGGGACTTGTCTGAGATCATCCAGGGAAAGAGGCCCAGCTGGGATTTGAGGCCAGTCCAGTTGACCCAAGGGCCCTTGTTAAAGGGCTACATTATTCTGGCTCACCAGAGTGAGGATCTCAACAAATAGTTTGGACTTCATGTCAGAGCTGTGACTATGAGTGCCAGCTGTTTGCACATTTCCACTGAAAGGCCTGTGACATTTAGAATGCCTAGAGCTCCCCTGCTTCCCAGAGGCTATGTGGCGCTTCCCTCTTACCCAGCTCTCAGAGGAACCACTCCTGTGACTGTAACACTCAGGCAAAAGCAGTCTTCCATAGCAGAGATTGCAATGCAAGTCAGCAACTCAGAGTTTAAATCTTTATTGCTTGGGCAAGTCGCTTGCCCCTGGCTGGAGTTCATAAAAAGAGGAGGGTGGGTAAGTGGAGCTTCCGCCTCACCCATCTGTATTGACGTGCTGCCCAATAGAGCCTTGACCGCGATGGGAATGTTCTGCTGAAACACTGTCCGATGGGGTAGCCACATGTGTCCGCTGAGCACTTGAAATGTGGCTAGCATCTTAAGGACATGGTTTTCCATTGTCTTTAACTTTAGTTAATTTAATTTACATGGGCATGTGTTGCAGATGGCTACTGGTTTGGAGAGTGCATTTCTAGACCCTAATTGCATGTTCAGCAAGTCTATGTATTTGCTTGGTGTATTTACCACTTTCTGGTTCTGTGGTCTTAGGCAAAGAACTTCACCTCTCTATGTTTCATTGTTCCTGGTTGTACTATCTGGTGGGGATGCTGTACGGATGCTTAGATCAAGGCCTGGCAAGCACGGGGTCCTTAGGAAACGCTAGCTGCTGTCAGTTGCTTTGGGCCCATTGTCATCAGCTGCTTGCCTCTTATTATAAAATAAACATTTATTGAGTCGACTGCTGTTTTACATTTAATATTCACCGAAATGAGCAAAACCTTTGATGTACAATTTCCATGCTCCCATCTTACATGTGAGGAAATTGAGACTCGAGAAGTTTTATTGACTTGCTCAAAGTCACTCAACTAAGAAAAGATGGAAGAGGGGCTGCAAGCCAGTGTTCTCCACTGCAGATCCAGGACTCGCTCCATGCCACCACAGCTGCTTGGCTCTCAGCAGATTTTGGGTCCCACTGCCATCCATGCAGGTCCTGGTGCTGGAAGCTGGCGGGGCCACCTGTCTGCAGCGATGGCTCCGTGTTCTTGGCGCTCCAGGGCTCTCAGCCGCCAGTCGCCTGAGCACATTCATGTAATCTTAATGAACAATGTGCAAAGCCATTAAAAACTCAATTAGGACTTTCTTTTTACTGCCAACGTGAGGAAATGCAGTACTGAGGTGCTCATGTGTAAACACAATAGCCACCATCTGCTACAGAGAAGCTTTTTTTGCTTCCAAAAAGTGGAACTGTGTTGCGCACACATCAGTAACGGGGCGCTTATCAGAGCATTATTATGCACAGAGGGGAAAAAATGCAAAATTTATGGCCAGCCAGAGAGTACTTCCTGGTTTAATTCCACAGTTTTCAGTGTTATGTATAATAACTATGAAGAAACTAACTCTGTTTTATGTACCTTATCACATTAGTGGATTTTTTTTTTTAAGGGCGAAGGGAAAAGAATGTATTTACAGTCTTCCTCTTTCTTGTTTTTGACTGATCTTGGCATAATGACCGGCTCATTTTTGATCTCCAGGAAACTGTCAGCCCCGGATGATATTAATTATGCCAACCTGTTGATCAAAGAGGGCCCCACTGAGCTGCTGCTATACAAGGGCTTTTGCTCCTGAGCAGTCCCTGAAATGAGGCTGCACTCAACTCAGAGACAGGAGCTTCCTGCCTTTCTGGAGGGTGTGGCCAGACCTCTGGAAGACTGGTTACAGGTAGAGGGGCTATAGAAGTCCCTCCTGACCTCCCCTAAAGCACTATCTTGCATTGCTGGCTGCTTGGCTTCCTTATTTGGCCACCTTAGCACATGCCACTCTCTCTATTTCAAATGCGTCCTTGATTACCACCCAGGGTTGTTGCTCCTAATGACGTCCCTATTTGGGAGCATTTTGCAGATTTGCTTTGTAACTGTATTTCCACATCTTATTGCCTTGAATAAAAGGACTCATAGGAAATAGGGGCTCTACCAGAGTGCCAAATAATAATGATAATGCTAGCATTAGAAATAGTCAACTTCAAAATTTCAGTGGCTTTATGACACAGTAAGAGTTCGTTCCTTCTTTAAAGTCCAAAGCAAGAGTTCTTGATAGATGGCCTGTAGTATAGTCGTGGTCCTTTGGGGAACCTGGTTCCTTTTAGTGTGGCTTTTCCATCCCCTGGCTCCTGAAATCCTCAGCATTCATTTGTAGATGTGAAAAGAAAAGAGACCAGAGTTTCGCATGCTTCATTGTGCGTACAGATCACCTGGGGATTTTGATGAAATGTAATTCCGTTTTAACAGGCCTGGGGTAGGTCTAAGATTCTCATTTCTTATAAGCTTCTAGGTGATGCTGGGCTGCTGAGCCAAAGTTTATCCTTTAAGAGACAAGATGAGGAAGGATGGAGTGTGGGGGAGGGATGCAGATGGCTTTTATGGGCCAGGCCTGGAAGAGACACACATCATCAGACTCACGGCCCTTTGACTAAACCTCAGCTGCATGCCTCTCACCCTAACAATGAAGGGAGGCCTCTGGAGAATGGAGTCAGCTGCCTGTGTGTGAAGCCACACAGGGCAGGGCCAGCTCCACCTCCTTAGTGGGCCTGCCCTGCTACTGAGGCTAGGATGAAAAGGGATGGAGACATGAGCTCGTGGAGGAAGGAGAGCCTTCCCAACTCTCTCTGCTGTGGCAAGAAGCCCAGGATACATCTGCACCTGGTGTGAATAGAAGGGGACATCATGGGATTCAGAATGGTGTGAGCCAGGCACTTCCTGCTTCTCAGGCTGCTTCCCCTACTGGGAGACCTGCTGCTCCTCACTGGCAGGGCCAGTCACCGCCCATTGTGGGGCTTGTGTGCCATGACTCATCTGTCCAAGGAACCCCGTGGAATACAGACCAGCAGACAGGCACGGGTTTGGATGTTGGCTTAGAATCTCTGAGCCTCAGTTCCCTGTTCAATGGTTTCTTCTTTACTGCCTTCCTGGCAGTGAATGATAATTAGATAAATCATATAAGTGTGACAGGTCACATGAATTACTACAGGCCACATGGAACCTTCACTTTCTTGGAGACACTGCACTTACAGTTGCTGGTACCACCTGAAGTGGGTGAATTTTCTGATTGGCAGGATGGTGAAAATCTGATAGCAGTTAGGGTTCCTCTGTTCTTGTCACTGTTTATTTTTGGCTTCTTTTTGGTATAAGTCCACTTGGCTGGCCTAAGCAGACATCCCAGTCTGGCCCTAGGAATCTAGAGAGGTCAGCCTGGGATATGAGCCACTGCTGCTCTGCATGCCAGCTCAGAGGGGAGACATGTAGGAAGCCTAGAGTGGCCTCAAGTCTAGGACACTTTCTTTAATCCAGCTTGGTGAGTAATAATTTTGAGGTTTCAAATTCAATCTCTCTCCTGTGTCCATGTAGATTAATTCAGAACTCAGAGGAGACAGGGTGAGAACACTGGTCCTCTTCTGGAACCCCATTTAGGCACAGATTTCCCAGCGTGAATGAACTGGCAGGCATCAGTCTCTCTCCTTTTAGGACGAAAAGGTGAGGTGCCTTCTTGCCATTGAAGTGCCTCACCTGGGCTGGGGATAAGGTTTCGTTCTGAAGATTTTAGTGCTCATGAAGAGCTTTCTGTATGGACATTCATGCCCGAATCACTTGAGTTGCCTACTGTGTTTTGTTCGTAGAATCATGAGAGACTAAGTCATTGCTCAGCCCTCCCAGTTGCTTGTGAAATTCCCTTAGTCATTGCCTCAGTTGGTCCAGGCTGTGCTTAGCCACCATGGTGATGGGGAGCTCACCTTGTCTCTGGGCAGTCAACCTCACTGCAGTGACTTCCCCCATTAGAAAGTCCTTTGCTCGTTGAACTGAGATATGCCTCCTCATAGGGTAACGCATGAGTCTGTCCTCTTGGGTGGCTTTGGCAGTTAGTTATTGCCACAGTCACACTGCATAACAATCCAAGAGGAAATTAGTGGCAAACAACAGTGTGGCTTTGTTCTCCTGCTCTGAGTCTGAGCATCGATTGAGGGTTGGCTTGTCCAGGCTGGACTTGTGAGCCATGTGGCTGTACTTCAGCTGTGGAGGTAGCATGGCTTGGCTCCTTGCTCTCAGTTGAGTTCAGGTCTCTCCTTGTGTGGATTTTCTTGAGTGACAGCTGAGAAGGGCAGCAGCCGCCTGAGGCACGTTCTTCTCATGGAAGGTGGCAGTCGTCCAAGAGGGAAACCACATTTTAATCCTCTGCTTGAATCCTTCCTTTAACATCCTGCTGTCCAAATTAAGTCACATGGTGGAGGCCAGTGTCAACAGGTGGAGACTCATCCTGTGCTTCGCCTGGGAAGAACTGCACAGCCAGCGGCAAAGGGCTTGGACCCAGGGAGGGATCCGAGGGATCTGGGAACAATTTCATCTGTCTAAGCACTCAAAAGAGGCTCAGTTCTTTCTATAAGGTAGCTGTTTTAATGTTTAGAAATAGTAGTTATGTTTTCTGCAAATAGTAATAATAGCATAAACTTAAGAGAAAATCTGGTTCCCTTTCCTCTCTGTCCAAGTGGTCCAAGAAAAGTCACTTGGTCTTTAAGGAAAGTGACTGTCTTCTATCTCCCAGGGTCAATCTGAATAGTAGATTGAAAAATATATGAGTAAGGCACCTAATATTGACAGTAGTACTCTGAAAGTTCTTAGAAAGTGTTACTTACTTCCTCCTGAACACCATCCATTGGTTCTCCATTTCTCGGGGGGACTTTACTGCTTACTTGGATATACCCTGCTTTAATATGCTCTTCTCCAATGTGGGGCTCCCTGCACTGAATGTAAGACTCCGGAAGGAATCTGTTGGAACAGTGGTGCCTCCCATATGGTAGAGGTTCTGCCTCCATTGAAACAGCCCCACCAAGTTCACAAGGATTATTTTTTCTCACTTCACTTGCAGAGGTTGCAGTTAACTAATTTCTTGGGGTTTCATTCCATGTTTCTTTCCAGAATTGGTAATCATAATGTTTCTTCTATCCATGTTTATAGACTACCTCATAGAGAAGCTTCCCATGTGTTCCCCATTCCCTTAATTCTTTAAAACCTGTGGTAAGTAGGAATTGTTAGACCCAAAGACAGAAGAGGAAACTGAGGTTCAAAGAGGAGATACAGCTCCTCAGGATCAACCTGCTTCCTAGGGTGACTTCATCTCCAGCCACCCCTGTGGGCACCATGGGTGTGGGCATGGCTGATTTTCAAAAGGTTTTCTTTCTCTCTTCTTGTCTCTGCTTCCCACCTTCTTCGTGGGTCTCCAGGGTCCTTCATGATGGTGAACAGCTCTGGGAGGGCCTCTGGCCAGAAGGCCCACCTTCTCCTGCCGACCTTGAAGGAGAATGATACCCACTGCATTGATTTCCATTACTACTTCTCCAGCCGTGACCGGTCCAGCCCAGGGGCCTTGAATGTCTACGTGAAGGTCAACGGTGGGCCCCAGGGAAACCCAGTGTGGAATGTGTCTGGGGTTGTCACCGAGGGCTGGGTGAAGGCGGAGCTTGCCATCAGCACCTTCTGGCCACATTTCTATCAGGTATGGAGTTTTACCTTGGTTTGATTTTTAAAGTTATGATAATACACCTCTATACCTCTTGCCTTTCCAACAGTGGTTAGGTCTGGAAATGACTTCACTACTCACTCACTCATTCAACTTGTGTTTACTGGGCTTCTGCTCCTAGTCAGGGCTGGAGGGTACTAAGGTCACCCCCAGAAGTCATGGTCTGGAGGAGGAGACTGATGTGTCAATAAACAACTACAACATAGCAGAAAGCACATGGCTTTGCAGGGCATTGGAGGAATGTCCACCTTGAAGCCTTTTTTATTTTTTTAAAGAAAGAGGAACAACTAGAGAGAGAAACAATTTTATTTTGTTTTTCATGTGGCCTTTGCTGCTCTGAGACTTCTCTGCGTACGTGGTGCTGGGTTTTGAACTCGCGTACTTGTGCATGCAAGGCAAGCACTGTAACCGCTGAGCCACTGCTCTAGCCCCCACCTTGAAGCTTTTATAAATGAAATGCCTGCCACAACCTGAAGAAGGCGATACTCTTAATGTCTCTATTTTATAGATGAAAGGATTGAAATTCAGAGAGCTGAGCTAATTAGTCGAAGATCACCCCTGGGGAAGGGCTAATGGTGAGGAAGGCACTTGGAATGGCTTGCAAGTTGGGCAGAGTACTGGATGAATAAAATACATTGGAAAAGGGAGAGAGAAGCATTTGAGCCCACAGAGACCTTGTGGTGTGGGCTGGAAGGATTGTGGCAGAGTGTGTAGACTCTGAGTTCTTTAAAGGTGCATTGCAAAGGGGACGCCCAGGAGGTAAACTTCAGGACAGTGGACCATGAGTGTTTGAGTGCCAGGCTGATGAGCTAGAACTCACTCTGTACTCTAGAACAGTGCTGGAGGCATTTCCAGAGGAAAGGGCCTCCTCCTGAGCTCATTGTGGATCAATGCTTTTATTAAACCACAATTTAAAAAAAAATCTCATATCAGGGCCAAATCACTCCATCAGTTTCTAAGAACCTCTTTGACCTTGCTTTTCTCATATGGACCAGCACCGGTCCATAGAACTCTCTTTGAGGAACACATCTGGTTGTTTTAGCCTGCACCTAAACTATTGAAAGTTTTACTTTTTTAAAAAAGAAAATAACATTATTAAGGTAAAGATTACATATCCCAAAATCCACCTATTTTAAGTGTATAACCCAATTATTTTTAGTAAACCTACTGGATTGTGCAGCCATCACCGTAAACCACTTTCAGAACACTTTCATTATCTAAGTTAGGATCTATTTTACCCATTTTCAGTTATTTCCCATTCTTAATGGTTGCAAGGTTTTAAGTTAGAAAGTGGCCTAGATTTGTATTTTGGAGAAATTCCTCCAGTGTCTGAAGCAGAAGATGGACCTAAAGTGGTCAGATTAGTGGCCAGGGCTCCTCAGATGTCTTCCAGTTCCACATCATGGTGCAGCACTTCCAGATGCTAATATTAGGAATGCATTTATTTGTTGAGATGGCTTGTTGAGCTTCCATTCATGAGATAATTTGTGTGTGTGTGTGTGTGTGAGAGAGAGAGAGAGAGGAGAGAGAGAATGAATGAATCAATTTTATTTAATTTTTCATGTGGCTCTCATTGCTCTAACACTTCATTGTACATGTGGTTCTGGGGTTAGAACCAGCATCCTTATGCATGCCAGGCAAGCACCATTACTGCTCAGCCACCACTCCAGCCCTCATGAGATAATTCAAGTTTTATTTCCCCTTTGCAATGGCAACTAGAAGTCAGAATTTACTACTCAATTGCCTCCAATACTTAGCTTAGATTTTTGCCCTATGATTTCCATTTTATCTTCAGTGCCTTGTGATTTACTTTTAGAATAATTTGCTTTCCTTGGTTATGTATTTCCTGAAATTCCTTTTAGGGGCAGGGGAGCAAGAGGATGATGGATAGTGCTGGTGGTGAGGTCTGGTTGAGGATGAGGATGGTACCTACCCTAGTTGAGAATTCATCATGCTCCAGCCTCAGTATGAAATATTCTATGTGCCTTGACTTGTTTAGATGTCCAAATGGTTCTTTGAGGCTGGTGTTATTGTGCCCACTTTGTGGACTGTGAAAAAGCCCCAGAAATGGTAGATGATGGCACAAGCTCGCATGGGAGTGGAACCTTGCTTTGAGCTCATATTCTATCCAATGTAAATATAATGTAAGCCATTTCTGTAATTCATACATTTTAGAAGTCATGTTGAAAAAGCAAAAAGAAACTGGTAAAATTAATTTTGATAATATAGTTTAATGAACCCAATATATCCAAAATACCATCACTTCAACATGTAATCAATCTAAACAGTTAACAGAGGCATTTAAAGTATTTTCTTTTATATCTCCATTCAAGTCTCATTTCACAGGCTATATTTTCATTGGAAATTCTGATCTGCATTTAGTTTTCATAAAATTTGCAGTCGCAGAGGTGATTCACATACACAAGTTGCTCTAAACATACTTAAAAAGTTTTTCAATAACTGAATCAAGGATCAGGTTTTAAATTTGAATTTAAAGTTATTAAAATGGAATGAATCCAAGATAATTCAGTTTCCCAGTCTCACCAGCCACATTTCAATAGCCTCATGTGACTAGTGGCTTCCATGTTAGATACTGCAGGTCAGAACCCTTGAGTTCTTAAAAGGGTCGGCATTACTGGCCTTCCTTGGTTGGGGAGATGAAGTGTGTGACTCCAAAGCTGGGCTCTCAGAAGGGACCCGACCTTCATGTTGAGCGAATTCTGCTGATTCCCTCACTCCATCACCTGAATATTTTGTAGCTGCCTGAACAGTTGTGAATCTAGTTGTGAGAGTTTTGTTAAGGTTTATACTTGGAGTTCCTTGTAAGAAGGCTTTACTCCTTTAGAGCAGGTAATTAGATGACATATTTGGAGCAGAGTGGTACCATTGACAGCACAAATCCCCATGTCCCTAGACAATTTCCAACAGGCTTCGAGTGGGCCTGCAGAATCCTACTTGTGACCACACTTCCTCCCATTTCTCCCTTCCTTATCTTCTTTGCCTGTCTATGGAGTGGCCAAGAAGCAGAGGTGGAAGTGAGGAAAGTTAGGAAGAGAGTGGAAAGGAAAGAGAAAGTGAGAAAGGGAAGAAAAAGGAAACAGAGCAAGCAGGTCTTGAAAGAACTCATTGTAAGTTTGACGAGGACAGTGGAGAAGTTTTGTTTTTAGAAGCCATCACTCACTTGCCCCATTTGTCAATCACTTACCAAGCACCCTGTCCAAACTGGCCAAGGACCAGCAATTAGGATTGCAGAGTGAGTCATCTAAAGCCTGGCGTCCTGGTGATCAGTGTGGATTATACTCATTTTGTGTCAGGTGAGGCCCCCACTTGCTCTGGTACAGTAGCAATAACCTATCAATAAAAGTGGCTGAAAAGAGAGTCCCTTGTTTTTCACATTTGTCACTAACAATGTAATACATTGTATCCTAGTTATTTTGAGACAAAAAACATGCTTTGGGCCTCACGGTCCTTTGTCTTTCCTCTTCGTGCAGTAGGTCTTAACTAGTACCAGGTCTGCAAATCTGTATTTAAAGTCATGGTGTCATATGCATTTCTGAATTCACAGCATTTGGACCTTAAAAAGCAATATATTTGTATATGCTGTGTGCTTCCTAAAACCTGTAGCAGACTCTGGCAATACTCTGTACTCTAGTAGACCAGTGTCCCTACAGCAAAACTTACGCGTATTCACATGAAGTGGGAGAGAGACTATAAATAGCACCAGAAGAGCTCAGCTTGGGTTTTTAACACCAAATTATATAACCACTGTGTGAAATAACTTGTTCCAGAGCATTTGGGACTAGGAGTTGCATTAAGGGAGAGCCCATGTTCACTACCCCAGTTATATGAAGAGGAGAGGAGCTCTTACGTGAGCATCCTGGAAACAATCTCTACCATGTGTGGAGCACCGATTCCCTGAGCTGTTCCACAGTGAAGGGTCCAGGTCTTAACATTTTGGAAAAGCTGCATGGTGTGTCTCCTAGAAGGTGCAAGCTCCTTGTCCAGGGTGGTTCTGAGTATTTTAATAGAAACCTATTGGTATTTAACTTGTTGTCTCCCAATTAAGTTTGACCTTGCTTCTATTTATTACACAGCAACCTTAATATAGAGATAGTATTCTGGAGATAGATGACCCTACATCACGGTTTGCCTGAGATAGCCTGATTTGCCCCTATTGGTGAAATTAATGAGGGTGTACGTTTCATCCTATGCCCCAATCTGAGTGATGAAGTATAGAATTGCCTCATCGGTAGAGATGTACAGAATGTGTATCAGCACCTGAGTCTGTAGCGTGTCCACCTTTTGTAAGTCAGGTAAATATTTTGCACAGAGAGCCGGTCAGGAAGTCTTTTGGTTTGTGTGGACTTTAACATCTCTGTTGTAACTGCTCAGCTTTGCAGTTGTTCCATGAAAGCAACCAGAGATGATATGCAAATGAGTGGACACAGCTGTGTTGCAGTAAAACTTTATGTACAAAAATAAATGACAGACCAGATTTGGCTTCCAGGCCGGAGTCTGCTGAACCCTGGTGTGGATGATAAAGCTGAGGTCAAGAGATGGATAATGAAATCCAAGAGTGTACACAGCAAATCGTTGACAAAATTAGGATCAGAACCCAAATGTCCTAGTCCCTAGACTGTCCCCTTGTATCATTGTAAACATCAATTCCCTCTGTAAACTCATGGACCCCCTATTGAGCCTTCAGGGTTCCAATTAGAAATGTCCTACTAGGACCCTGTACAGATGAACACAGGGCAGGAACATGGGTTAAAGTGCAGTGATTGGGAGGCTGACCTGGGTTAGTCAGGTGCTTATCACTGTGACCAAAATGCCTGACTAGATAGCTCAGAGAAGGAAGAGTTTATTCTGAGTTGATGGTTTGAGAGGTTCAGTCCGTTGCTCTGGGTCAGAGGTGAGGTGGAGCTTCATGGCAGAAGGGCGTGGTGCATGGTGGAGAAAAGCCTCTTGCCTCGTGGTAGCCAGGAGAGAGACAGAGATAGGCAGACAGAGACAGACAGACAGACAGAGCATCACAAGGACAGAATATAAACCCAAAGCACAAACCCAATTCCTCCACCCTCACCCTACCTGCTTAGAATCACACCCAGTTAGTCCATTCAAATTATTAATCCATCAAATGGATTAATCCACCCATCGGGTTACAGCCTTCATAATCTAATCATCTCACCGAATATTCCTGCATTATGTGGGGGATTTAGGAGACACTGTAATAGGAACAGTGCCACCATTTGCCATGCTCTTTGATTTGGTCTGGAGGAAAAAGGACATTTATCTCAAGCTCCCCAAGGTCCTGGCCCTGCGGTGAGCCTGTTTATCTGCATGGTTGCTCACTGTGTTGGACAGTAGCATGCCCTGTCTTCTCTACTAGGGGACATTACTTGTAAATGCCTGGGCCCTCTGGCCGCAAGCTCCGAGCCCTGTGTTTAGGGAAAATAGCTTGCTGGGTCTCAGAATCTTCTGCTGTCTAGCTGTGCATGTTGGCAGCTTCCTGTCATCATTCGGAATCGCAGTTGTCTCATTTGTGAAATGGAAAGAGGAATAGGTACAGTGAAGGGTCCTTCTGCAATTAAAATAGATGACAGATGACATAGGGAGCATCGAGTCGTGGGCTTGCAGGGCCTCAGCGATTGCTGGAAGGAAGGAAAGAGGAAAGGAAGGAGAAAAAGGAGACAAAGGGGAAAGAGGGAGGAAGCCTACTTTAAAGAACTGCACGCTGCTGCTCGGCCTGTCCTCCGTACCCTTCTTGCAGACTTTCCTTATTTCTAGTGCAGCAGCCGCTATAGCATCATTACATCGTTTCCTTTGCTCTGAGCTTTGCCAGGGGGTGGGGATGGGGACACTAATGTGTTGAAAGCAGCAATTACACACACACACGTCACTGGTGGATATTCACATGGCCACAAATACCGCAGAGCACATACATATGCCTGCACATCTGCATACTCTCAGACTGAAACACACTTGTGCGTGCTTAGGTACGGTGGCAACAGAAGGGAACATCCCAGGATGTTCAAAGACAGGAACAAGATGGATCTTAAAATTCAGCAAACCTCAGGCTCTGGTCCTGCACATATGATTATTTGGACTAAATACAATTTTGGTTTTCAGCATTGCTGGGCTTCAGACCTGATGGTTTATGTATTCATTTATGAAAGTCATATTTCACAATCCCAAAATTGGCTGAAGCTCTGTAATAAACACAAATTTCATCTTTCTTATTATGAGCTTTCTAACATTGGGCCTTGGGCAGGGCCCCAGGTGAGAAAGTCCCTTCACAGCCCATCCACCAATACCAGTGTTCCCTCAGGAAAGCAGGGGCTTATTAAATGCCTGTTAAGCCACATGCTTCTGATTGCCATCTCTTTCTAGGTGGTATTAATTCAACTTCATATTTATAATGATTCTGAACTTTTCTGTCCCAAGGTTAAAAATAAAAGAAAGAAAATAACTTTTATTAAAATTACAGTCCCCTGCCTACTGTATCCTTCATCACTTGCCTGAGTAAAAGACCTTTCATTCAGTACTTGTAATTGCTGGGTAGACCCCTGAAATTAAGAACTCATCTGGCTGATTCGACTGGATTTGAAATCGAGTTCTTTTCTTGGGAACCCTCCTGGCATCATGTTTGCTAGCAATTCAGAGGGTTTACCCCAGCCAGGGCTCGCTTTCTCACCCTTGGAACTGCACCCCATCTCCCCTTTCATCCCTTCCACCACTCCTCTAACCATCAGACCCTCCTCTTATCTTACACAGGTCTCCTTGGGCTGGTGCGGCTAAAAATGTCTCCTAATTTTATTCTAAGCAATCCTTCCCCGTGACAATTGCTATGGCCTTGTTTCTAAGATGAATTCTGATAAACCAACACTTTTCTCTTATCCTTTAAGAAAATGTTTGCTACCCTTTGAAATGTTCGCTATACATGTTCTCTGCTCAAGGACTATAAAAGATAAGTCCTTTAAAACAAATGTAGGATGTATCCACACCATCCCCCAAATTGGACACAACCCTCTTTTTTGTTTTGAATGTGACCACCTCTGTCTGAGCCTGTGTTGGGAAGTTACTTCCTGGTTTTTCCTGATTCCTGTGTGTAGGGAGAGTTTGCATCTGTCTGTGCAAGCCCCATCTCCCCAGTACCTGCACCAGGAGGTCCAGATGGAGCTCAGGGTCTGGGCAATGTGCAGTTGAGAGTAGGTCCACCTGTCAGCCTTAGGGTTCAAGAAAGTTCTTCAGCGGAGTTGGGATTCCCAGCCTCAGCCTTTTTTGCTGATCCCTGCCCTCAGGGTCTCTGTTTCCATGTGGCAATGTGAGCCCTACTGGGTACACATGGCCAACTTCATTCAATCCTCCATCCTCCCCACCACATTCTAGGGACAGCACGATGGACAGCCTCCAGATTTCTCTGCTCCCTCTTCTGGCCCTTCCCATATTTCCCCAGTTTCCTTTATCAAGGTCCTGCCTTGAGTTTCCTTGTGAATGTGCTTGGATGAAGATGACCATTCTCTTTCTTCAGAGCTTCCAGGCAAGTCTTTCCGTATCAGAGGTTCCTGCCATCTCCTGTCTCTTTGTGGGGTCTGTCTCCAAGAACTGGAAGTGGCTAGGTCCTGGGTAGAGTCTTATGATCTAGAGCCCCACACCAAAATGCACTGACAGGGTGATCATCTCGACCCAAGGCTATGTGTGTCTTCTGGGTCACCTTCTGTCCATCTCCGGTGTCACTTAAGGAAATTTACTTTCATAGATAAGTGCCATTCCTGCTTTATCTTTTGTGTATCACCTGCCAGCTTTTTGAGATTTTGTTCATTTCTTCAGTGGATTGTCAAGCGTCCTCTGACAAGCAGAAATGGATTCCGTTTAGGGGGCATACACATTGCAAGTGTTGTTCTTAGCTGGTGCTTTGACTTTGAATTTTGTTTCAGAATTCTGTTAACATACAAAATGGATATCGACAACATCGTTATTAAGAAGGGATTGCATAACCTTTAAGAAATTGATTTTTAGGACTTTGTCATTATTTTCTAGTTTCAGTAAATTTGGCTAGAAAATGTATGGCCCCAAACATGTACAATTTTCTTGAGGGATTTGTTGAAGTCATACTGTGCTCTAGTTTATAACCGTTTTATAAATTCATGAGCATTTGAACAAAAGTTTCACTCTTCCTAATAAATACGTTATTATTTATATCATCGTGCATGTGTTTATTATTTATAATTATGTGTATTAATTATAAGTATCTAAGTATCAAGTATATAATGTATACACTTGATATTTTTGCTTTTTCTATTTGATCGGAATCTAAGAAATGGTTGGAAATCTTCAAATGCTGTTTTTCCCCATTGTTTTTTCCTTTTACAATCTTTTATCTCATGTAGTTTTCTTAAATGGCCAGTTTAGTACACTTAGTTGTTTTTATTTTTCTTCTTGGTTAACATTCTACTCTGAGGCCTTCATATGATTTTTACAGCAATTATTTTCTGTTTATTTGCATTTCCTTATTATGTCTATGTTCAACTTATTATTTTTTTAAAAGAGAGAGAGAGAGAGAGAGAACCAGCTTTATTTTTTCATCTGGCCTTTGTTTCTCTGACACTTAGTTGTGTATGTGGTGCTGGGGTTCGAATCTGGGTCCTTCTGCTTGCCAGGCAAGTGCTGAAACTGCTGAGCCACCACTCCAGCCCCTCAACTTGTTATTTTTGAGGTTACAGAGACTTTCTATTTTAAGTGTTTATCTTATAGCATACAACTAAATTTTGGTTATTTAGACAGCTTGGGAGCTTTTCTCTGTTTTAACCCATTTATATTTATTGTCAAAACAAATATTTTTCTTACCTCTGTCATGTGGACTTTGCTTTTGTTTTCCTTTTAATTTTTAAAAAGAACACTTAGACACGTGCTTGTTTGTAAAAGGCCTTCTGTTGGGATACTTCACTTAGCATAATTCTTTCCATCTCAAGGGCTGAATGGTTTCTCTCATCTGTGGAAGCTAGAATACATGGGGAAGCAGTAGGTTAGACGGCTAAGTTAACAATAACTTCAAATTGTATGATTCTCAACGCAATAGGGGATGGCTTCCTAGGATACTTGGAAGTGTAGGGAGGGAAGTGTAGGGATGGAGTGGGGGGAGGGTGTAGGAAGAACTCCTAGGAGACTGGAGAGTGGGAATATGGGGGAACCATCTCAGAAGCAGATCTCATTCCTCCATGAGATACCCATTTAACACAAGAGTTCTTCTGGGTGAAACAGAAACAGGGGAAACTCAAAGTGGTCATCCATGTTTTGGCATTACCCCTGGATAACAAAGTATATATACGTTGGTTATTGATGGTTTGATAATGTCTCCCTCTCAACTGTATCTCTATATACTCTTAATGAAAAAAAAAAAGGCCTTCTGTTGTGCCCTTCTGCAGGAGGAGGTGGAATGGTACTTTTGCTTTTGCAGGATTTCCTACCTCCTGCACCATTTCTTTTTTTTTTTTTAACTCTTTTATTTATTTGAAATCAACAGATTATTTTTTTTTCAAGTGACCAACATGCCTCTTTCAAATAAAAGTCTACATTACAAAAATCTATTTATAAGATTTATTATTAAAATAAATGTTATTAACATAATAACATATAATCTGCAAGTTGTTATAATCAATAATGTTATTTTATTTTAAATTTTCTCCTAAAATGTTCTATAAATTCAAAATGTCATGTATCTGTTAATATGCCAACTCTTATGAAATTTTCTGTAAATCCAAATTCAATGTCTCAAAAATTTTTCAGTAGCCGTCCTGTATAAGAAGTCATTGAAATTATGCTTATAACAGAAATAATAGAATTGTATCTAACACCTACCCATATTGCTTCAGCTTTTCAGCTCTTTTTTTAATTAAGAAATTTATATGTTGAACAATCAAACAAGCTTCTAATGAAATAATATAATATATATAAATTCTGAAAATTAGATTTACCCCCAAGAGCCCTGCCCCAATTACCCACCCTTTGCTCATTCCCCCTGAAGGACTATGCTGTTTTAGTGAGCACTCTTGTGAGTTGTTGTCACACTGGTACAGCTGCTGTGTATTGTGTGACTGTTACCTCCACTCTCCTCACATAATTCCCATGTGTTCACCTGCTGCTTCATTGAGAAGTCTTATTACCCTGGGATACTGCCTCTTCCCAGTCATTGCAACCCTCTCCACCAATTCTCTGCTTACTAATTGGAGCAGTTGGGGATCCAAGTCCCACTAAGAATACAACTTTGAATCCATGGGCCTAGATCACATGGATCACACACACAAAAAATCACACATGGAACTTTTCCTGTGGGTCTCATTACCCACCTAATAGCTCATCCACAGGTTTGAAGGTAGGAATAAAAGACAGGGAGCCTCCATTTTGGAGGCTCTTTAGGTGGTAGAGATGAAAAACAGCAATAGGTTGAACAGGAGTGGTGGCACAAATGTCTAACTTGACCTACAAAAGGCTACTTCTTGTGGCCCATCCTGATAACAGAGATATGGGCAGGGGCAGATTTGAGGAACTGCTAGTAATATCAAATCAAAAAGAAACTTAGGCAAGGGATGAGGCAGAAGGAAAACCCAGATCTCCAGCTTATTCAAGCTACATGGGTCGTAATGCCACCTGCTGCATTCCATGTGTCAGGAAGAGTGGCCCACTGGGCAATGAAGGAGAAGAGCCGAGAGGGCACTCCTAGATCTGCTGCATACAAGTTGCGTTTGAGGCATCAGTGTGACATTGAGGTGGAAGCACAAAGCTGTGAGATGGATAAGTGAGACTGCCGTTCAGGTGGGAGGTCTCAGATGTAGAGGTGCACCTGAGGTCATCAGTGGATTGGCAGTGGTTGAAGGGAGCGAGTTTGCGGGCAATGGATGATTAGAGGGAGGTCCACATTCGAAGGGCAGTTGGAGAAGGGAGTGTCTGCAAACCTATGATAGAATAGTCCCCAATTTATGGGAGAAACCAAGAGAGTGAAGTGTCCCCTGAGCCTCCAGTAGAGAGATCCAGGAAGGGAGAACCCTGACAATTGCAGAATTGTCAAGTAGTAATAATCATAACAGGCACTTATTGAGAACATACCATTGTTCTAAGTAGGGCGTTACCTCCTTTAATGTAAAAAATTACTCAATGAGGCAGATACCATAATTACAGAAGCAGAAAGTGAGACATAGAGCAGGACCCTTGCCCAAGGTCATTCTGGGAGGTGGACCAGCCAAGACTCTGACCCCAGATATTCTGATCCAGAGCTCAAGCCCTCCACCATCTTCCATCTTAAAGTAAAATAATGACTGGAAAAACTATCTATAGGACTTAGCAATTAGGAGATTATTAGTGTTTATCATGAAAACAGTTTTGGGGGGATGTTGGAGACAGAATCTGGATTATATAACAGGTTCAAGTTTTACAGTGGGAAATAGGAAATGGAGTGCTTGATGGTTAAAACTATTGGGAATATGAAGCAAGATTGAATTACAGCTGATTAGCAATAGAGAAGAGGATACTGTAGCAAGGGGGTAGTTTTTCAAGAATAGGAGTTGCCCAAGAATGTACGTATGTCAAGATCAGGGGTAAACGAAAAGGTTTGGAGATACAGAATACAGAAGGATGGAGAAATAACCAAGAAGAACCAAAAAGCTGATGCCGGCACAGGGAAGTCAGGCTCAGGAGTCCTGGCATTCCTTGCAAAGAAGAAATTGTAGTTGGTGTGGATGAAGATTAGGATTGGTGGGTGAGAAGTGAGCCCCTCCCTTGTCCTCTTGCCTCTGGAAGAGGAGGTGTCTACTAGGAATTGGATGTGTGGATGGTGAAAGAGGAGTATTTGTGTCAGATTGGGAAGCGGAGAAGGCAAATTTGCCATGGGCTTGAGCAAAGTTCAAATAAAGGTGCAGAGGAAGTAGAACTTCAGGAGAGAACTATAAGGTTGATTAGCCATCATGGTGGGGCAATCTAGACTAGTCCAAGAATGCAGTAAAGTCCAGGTGCATTTTAGACTCTGGAAAATAAGAGGTCCAGGACCATATGAGCTGGAGGTGTAGATTAAGGAGTTGTGATTTGGGAGATGTCTGTGGGGTGGGGGATCATACCAAGCTCTGCAGGGGAAGTGACGCTGGGGTGGATTGGAGCAGAAAGCCATCAGAACGCAGGAGGCCAATGGTGTTGGCCATGATGCCTACACAGGTATTCATGTGGCTTCTGCAAAGATAGAGGTTGGGTGATGAGGGAGGTTCTCAACTGAATTACAAAAATTTTATGGAAATAAGTAGTTTAGGCAGAAATCAGAGTGGAGAATTCAAAGAATTTGTTTCCCCTCCTTCCGGATACCAAGAGGTGTAGTTTGCTGCTTATTTTTAAGTGGCGTTTTAAGAACGCACATGGAGTGTGTTCGTTTGAGAATGTAGAATCAAATCAGGCTAAGCCTCACCAGCTAGCTTCCAAGTAGGCATTTTTTCTCATTCTTTAAAAGGTGGTTGGGGTATTAGGAAGTAGTTAGTCCCTGTGCTTCATTGGAAACAAGAATGGGAAAGGTGCGATTGGGGTCACCAGGCCATATTTGGGTTGTTTTTCCTGCATCTAAATGTTATTTCTGAAATGCATTAAAAATGTTCCACGTGGCTGACTTTTGTTGCTAGTCACCGGAGTGTGGCCTTTCTACCTTGTTTTGAAAATCCCAGGCAGTTACCAGGGTGGCGTGCTGTCCTGATGCAAGGCTTCTTTGGTTGTTTCTGATGGGAAGCTGAAGCATAAAGGGACTGGGGGCTGGGACACTTCCTAAGATGAATGTCTACAGCCGGTTCCGCAGAACTGACTCCTGCCCTGTGTGTGTTGCAGGTGATATTTGAATCCGTCTCTTTGAAGGGTCATCCTGGCTACATCGCCGTGGACGAGGTCCGGGTCCTTGCTCATCCATGCAGTAAGTCTGTCCCCTTCTCCCAACACAGGCTTGCTTCATGCCAGACTGGGTAGCTCAGAGGCTGCAACTCCCCCTCTTCATTCAGCTCACAAATCTCTCTCACTCTCTCTCTCTCTTTTAATCCTTCAAAAATGCTTACATACCCAATGCAATCAGTCCTGAATAAATCCATAATTTTGCCGGCCTGTTCAACAGGCAGCACCTCCAGGAATTTGCAGAGAGTGGCAAAACATCTTCGTTTGAATCTCTCTCCATTATTAAGGCAGTCTAAAGTCCTGATTGTTTATTAGTGGGATTCAGTCCACTGAAGTGGAAGAATTAGAGGGCTTTGGATAGAATCTTGAGCAATTGTCTTAAAAAAAGAACACCACCAAAAACACTGAGCAAATTAGCACACTGTTCACTCACAGGGAAAAGTACCCCAAAGCTATTAATTCTTTAAAAATAATTTTAAATATACTCATCAGCTCCATGTGAGTGTGGGGAGAGAGTTCTCGTGGTGGTTAGTACTTATGATCCTCTTGAAGTTCTCTCTGTGGTGTTTAGTCTGAGACACTTAAATGTGTTTCAGAAGGGAGATGTGGTTCCTGCTGAGTCAAAGAGGGGCCAAGTCCTGCAGCAAGTTGAGATGACATCGTTTCTAGAGACATTTGGATAGGGGGACTGTAATCAAAGGCATATGCATGGGGATTATGGAAGGCCCACAGTCTGTCAGTGCTCCCATCAATCTGTCAGAGATTCCCATCAATCTCTTGGAAGCCATCTAGGACTAGTAACCTCTATTGGGGTTTTCTCCATTCTTATCATGTGACCATGAGTCATAGCATTAGTCAGATTTTTGTTACTATAATGGAATACCTGAGGTGGGCTAACTTTATAACAGAAAGAGGTTTATTTAACTCACAGTTTTGGAGGTTTAGGGGATTGCTGCTGATATTGGCTCCATTCTTGCTTCCATTCTTGCTGCTATATTGGCCTTCTTGCTGCCAGATTCCTGGGGGAGTGAAGAGCATCACATGGCAAGAGACAATGTGCACAAGTGGATATCTAGTCTTTGTTCCTTTTATTATAAAGCCACAAGGATTCAATCATAAGTGCTTCACCCTAATGACCTTATCTAAGCCTAACCACTCTCCAAAAGCCTCACTTCTAAACACCATAGTTGGGTTCCGTTCTACCCTCTCTGTGCCGTTAGCATATGACTGTAGGGATTCAAGTCCTACATAAGTTCGGGGATAAACCATATTCAAACCACACAAGTTATGCCCTGGGCTGTGGTGCAGTTTGGTGCACCTCAGGAGATGTCATGTGTGCTCTCCTTGCGTCCCTTCAATGCTGCCAGTTGGGGACTATTCTCCTCCAAGCATTCTGCTTTAATTGAGATGGTTCTTTTCCCTTGTGCTGCTCTGAGCTTGGCAGACCTCAAACATGGCGTCCTTCCTTCTTCCTTGCTTTGGAATGCTGTAGTCTGCCTCATTGTCTTAAAGCGCCTTCTCTGGAGGAATTTGGGACAAGTTTTAAGTTCCAGACAATATTTTAGGGAACTAGGTTTGGTGCCTGTGCCAAAGGGACCCTCCTCTTCAGGAATCAGCCAGTATCTCAGGAATGCTGAGGTCCCCTAGAATTTCCATTGCTTTGGCCTAAGGTCCCTGCCATCTGGGTTACTCCCTGGGATGGATGGGTCTGTCCATTCAGTCATGTCTGAGAGATCTCTGTACTGGCCCAGACTGTGTGTAGAGGAGCTCAGAAATCCCCTCAGCTATGGAAGGTTTATACAGTGGTCGTGCAGATGGGGGCCCCTTTGCCAGAGTTAAATATGCCCTTTACTCAACACCTGGGAGTCAGTGTCAGATTGGGCAACTGTGGCGGGAGACGTCTGTCCCATTTGTGGCCCATTTTAACCCACACTCCACCCTGCACAGCCCCAGTTTCAGCGGTCTCCCTGAAATGCACCTTTGCCTTCCTCAAGTCCAGGTGCCTGGACTTGGCTCTTCCCTGCAGAATGTGACTTAGTTTTCTCTCTCTGGACCCCAGAACTCTGCTCTGGTGGGAATTTTCACCTCCACCTTAGCACACAACCTTGACACCTGTCTCTTATCTCAGCCTCAACTGTCTTCAAGCCCAGATTAGCTCTGTCTTAGCTCCCAGAATTGTCCATACTTTTCCATCACAAACACTTTTTTTTTTCTGATAAATCTCCATGGAGTGCTTCTCTGAAGGGCATTTGGATACCTTTCCACTTCCAAAGTTTCATGGAATCTCTTGGAATCCTCTTCTCATTGGGGTTGCTGTGGACTTAGGATTCTCCTGACAACTCCTTACTCCTCCCCGTGCTGAGGCGTGTGGATTGCACAGTTATGGAATTGCTGAGAACCGGTTACCCAGCAAATGGGCCATGGGATATAATTCAGGAAGACGTGACCCTGGTTTTATTCCTGTGTAATCAGCTTTGGCTGAGTTCAACCTCAGTGCTTAGGCGGCTTAAGCACAAACTTCCCAGAAACCACAATATGAGGTCCCTTTAAGAGTGCTTAGGATTGTAAACATTCCTTTTAACTCCGTGTGCAAATACGGTGGGGTAAATGGTCACCTGAGGAATAGCCACAGCCCATGGGTCATGTGCCATTGAGTAGGCCCCTTGCCCAGGATCAGCACTCAGTCCCTACCTGTTTCAGGAATTTATTCATCCTTTCTTTCAACAAGTAAATTATTGAACATGAGCTATGTTCAAGAATGTTTCTGGCACAGTGGACACTTAAGTGAGTAAGAAAGGTTAGTTCCTTCTCCTCCTGGTGCTTTAGCAGGAGAGCCAGTGTGGGGAGCAGGTACCAAATAATTAATTAATACTAAGTAAGTGGTGAATAATTTCCGATAGTGATAACTGCTGGGAATGTAATAATTATAGATGTCCGGGGCGAGAGGGCTCCTTAGGTAGAGTGGTCAGGGGAGGTGTCTTTGAAGATGATCCATGCTTAGACTCGAGTCATAGCAAGGAGTTTGCTCAGCCTTAGGTGGTAGCATGAGCAGCTCTGGTGTTGAGCTCAGTGCAGGGAGGCAATGTTGGAGGGGTTTATGCTGGGAATAGCTTGACCTTTGTTAGTGCCTCAAGGGTCACCTGTGCTGTTCTGTGGAGAATGGATCGAAGGGCCACAGAGAAGATGAGGAGACCTACATACTGGAGCAAGAGGTTGTGGTGGCATGGATCGGGGAGGTGGCATGTCATTCATTCATCAACCAACAAGTATTTACTGAGCATATACTCAGTGCCAGGCACTGTTAAGGGTTTATGGAAGTGTGTAAAACTCATTCATTCTCTTCCATTGAAGTGAAAGAATATATCTAACAAGCAATGAGGTGATTCTGCGGTACACAAGAGAAGGCGCATTGCTTTGATAGGACAGCCACCACAAAACAGCAGACTGGGTGGCGTAAGCAACTAAAGTGTATTTTCTTAAGGTTCTCAAGGCTCGAAGTCCAAGGACAGGGTGTTGACAAGTTTGGTTTCTCCCAAGAACTCTCTCTTGGCTTGTAGATGTTCACCTTTTCCACTGTGTTCTCACATGATCTTTCCTTGTGTGCAGGTCCTTGGTGTCTCTGTGTGTGTGTGTCCAAACTTCCTCTTCTTATAAGGACATCCATGAGATTAGGGCCCACACAGTGGCCTCATTTTAACTTAATCACTTCTTTTAAGATCTTATTTCTAAATACAGTCACATTTTGAAGGACTAGGGACTAGGGCTTTGACATATGGATTTAAGGATGGGGACACAATTCAGCTCACAACAGGTGGCACAGAGTTCTATGGTGAAACATGGAACGTAGAGATGGAGATCAGTGGCTAGATTAGAGATACATTCAGGCGCTAGAGCTAATTGGTCTTATATGATGACTCAGATTGGGAGATTGAGACATCGAAAATGCTCACTTCAAGGGTTGGAGTGGTGGCTCAGCGGTTGGAGCACTTTCCTGGCATGCACGAGGACCTGAGTTCAAACCCCAGTACCACATACACAACTAAGTGTCAGAGCAACAATGGCCAGATGAAAAAATAAATGAAAAATAAAATTGATTCTCTCTGTGTGTCTCCCTCTCTCTTTCTCTCATTAAAAAAAAAAATGCTCCCTCCCAGATCTGAGTTAAGCAAGGTGATGCTGGGGTGAACAGAGCATGTGCCCTGCCTGCAGAGAGGCTGACCAGGGGCCGCAGGGCTGTACAAGAGACAATGTCATGATGCAACCTGCTGGTAGCGTCTGAAGGATCCCTTAGATGAGAAGTATTTTCCTAAGCCCCAGCCTTAGAATGAATGTGTTTATGACTTCACTTCTACATTATTATAAATTCAAATATGTTGAAAAGTATGCATTTCTTCAAGTTTTTTAGTTCTCCATTTTCAAAACATTTCCTGGGTTAATACATAATATTTGTTAATACATAATAATTGTTCCAAAAGTTAGAGTCTGCTTTGTAGCTGTGTCCTCCATCAATAGGACCTGAAGTTTGGACTCGAAGCTTCTGAAATGATGACTGCAAGAAATTCATTTTTTCTTGCAACCTGAACCCTCTCGTCTCTATTTTATAGCCCATTTAACATTTTTTTGTTATTCCAAAAGTATTTTAGCTGTAGTTACGATCCACTGCCGTTTCTCAGCCATTAGCAGGGCCGCAGCGGTTATAACTGTGTACAATAAATGTCAGTGCGATTTTCCACTCGGTTTCAAAGTTTCTAACTCATAAGTTGACTTTTAGAATTTTTTAAACCTATTTCTTTTCCATCACAACCTTGCAGGGCCATGTCCCTGAGCCCACAGAGCATCTGCAACACGTTTCTAATGTATGTACTGAGCCTTCTCTTCAATTGTGTGGCTTCCCACTGAGCACTGTCAGGTTTAAAGAGCGAGATAAAGGGCACAATAATACGTCTTCGGATGCAGCACTGACATCTGCAGGAGTTTAAATGTCACCAACATCAAGGCATTTTTGCCCCAAATGCACAGCCAGTTTTCTCTTAACCCCATTCAGTGGGAGCTCATTTTGGGGAGGGGATCTCCATGGGGAACGAATGTGGGATGCTGAAAGCCATGAGGTCAGCTGAGCAGAACTGGGGGTATGGGTGGGGTGGATAATTTCTCTCCAGAGAAGCAGAGGCTGGGGGACAGACTGGCTGAAGAAGTGCTGGAGTTGGAGAATGGAAGAAAGAGATTAGAGAGGCCGGAACCCATGAAGAGGACCACAGAGATTCCCAGCATAAGGATCTCCAGAGAGAGAGAAAGAGAGACCTGTCACCAAAAGGCTGAGCCAGGATCTCAAAGAGCAGAGACAAGAGCAAAGAGGTGTGGAGAGATAAGTTCCTGCAATCCAGGATCCCCAAATGGAGGGGAGGTGGTAGCACTGAATTTATGAGACCAGACCAGGCAAAAACGGCCAGAGGGAATTGCTCCAGTTAACTTATATGAGAGCAGGGTATCAGAGACCACAAACTGATAGAGTCTGATTTGCTTAGTCTGCATTATTGTTTTAATAAAATTTAATCAAGATTGTAAAATGAGAGATTTCACCTAAAACTTGGATTTCTTATTCGCTTGAGAAACCAGGTGATTGACGATCCTGGGCAAAGCACTGTCACCCTCCCTCCCTCTGAGATCCTTGTGGAGCCCAGGGTCTCTCTGCAGTTCCCTCAGGTCCTCAGGCCTCCTTATTGCCATCCCAGTGTTGAGCTCGTGTCAGATACCAGTTATAACTGTACTTGCAGTGTTGATTATTTTATACCAAGAAATCTTTATTTTACCCAAGTCTCTAGCAAAAGTGGGGAAATGAAAGATGGAGCAAGGAGGTGGGGATTTTATTCATTTTGATTTACAACTGGACCACTTTATTAATTTATATAACTGACTGATTCCTGTAGGCACATGGGTTTGACATCTGTGTTGTAAATCACCAGTGTTTCCCCAAAATATTAACACCAGGGGCCATGAAACCTCTAAATTCTGAATCTAGAGGGGAGGGTGGAGAGGATTGAAGATAAAAGTATCAAGATGAAGGGTCTCTGGTAAAAAAAAAAAAAAGAGAAGGGAGAATCATTGGAAATAAAGAGGGGACACACATCCGGAGACCATCCATCTCCAATTGCATGTGTCCCAGGGCATAATTATTCGCCCAGTGTCCCAAAGAGTCAGGCTAGAACAAACCTCTGTAAATCCAGCATGGAGCTTCCCAGTCTTGGAACCCAGACTCCGTGCGCCCTTCTCTGCTGGGTGAATACTCCCTCCCCTTTAAACCTGTGGCACCAACAGATTTACAAGGTTCACTCTATTCCCACCTGAAGAACTGACTTGCGCTGATAGTTCCAAAAATAACTTTACAAAATTATACAGAAGAATCAAAAGGAAAGAATTTCAGGCAATCAAAGCAGCATGACATTTGTCAGGTTGACTGGATGCAGGGAACTTATACTCGGAAAAGTCCATTGGAAGTGGTCTTAACCTGGGCCTGGGACCATCAACGCCACTCTTGCTGAGGGGCCCTGAAGGAAGCATGTGGGGTTTTTAAGCTGTTGTCATGAATTTAAAACCTGTACATAATACATATTTTCTCTCAACCAGCATGCCTGATCACATCAAGCTTCTTGGCCTTTGCTGAGCTTCACCGTTGGCAACAGCTTGCTGGATGAGACAGGTCAAAGCATGAAGCCCATGGGGATAAACAGCAAGGAAAGGGATCATTGCAAAATATTTAGGAGCAATGAGAGATGCCTGGAGAGCCAGAACAGATGTGCCTGGGCCCTTTTACTGGACCCTGATGTCTGTTTTCAATCCCAAAGCCCAGGAGGCCAGGGAACTTGCTAGGTAAAAAGCCAGGTGTGGGGTAGAATGGAACTGGACAGAGTTCTGTTTCTGCTTTTCTTGGTTGCTGCATAGCTTGCTGGTTTCTGCCTCGAGCATAGCAATGATAATAGCATTGGCTTCACAGGGATGCCATGAAGTTAAATTAGAGGAAACATACAAAGCGCTCTTGTGGAACCTGGTCCAGGGGGAGTTTTCATTATCACTTTGTCTGGACAGAGGGGCAAAGTCCCGTGTGGATCCTCCTTGATCTTCTCATGAGTCCCTACCCCGTCCCATGCTGGGGTAGGTCTGCGCAGTTCATCCCTGACGTTGTCAATGGTGATAGGGACTCGCTTCATGGCACTCAAGGAAGAAGCCTGTTCTCCTGATCATAGCTGCTCAGCCGATGGAGAGCTAATACTGCCATTATTTGGAGAGCTCACATACGGGAGAACGTGTGTGCACGAACAAGGAAAGATGTGAACCTGTCACCCAACACTACGCGCATGCTTAACCCACAGACTCTGATTTTCGTTTGGCAGTGCTTCTCCCTGCGTTGCCCGGTGCCTAGAATCAGCATCCCACTTCCTACTCACGCTCAGGCGACACTAATGCTTAGAGCTAGGAGTGTGACTCTGGGCCCTTGTGAACCTGGGCGAGTTCCTCTGCACCCACATTCATCAGTCCTGCCGTAGAGACGGTGCCACCACCAGCTGCGCTGGGGTAATGGCTCTGCTCGCACGTGGAAGCTGTCCCTTAGAAGCACTCGCTGGGTGACAGCTGTCAGGGTCCTTTGGCTCTCTCCCTCCTCTACTTTCCGCTCTCTTCCTCATCTTCATCATGAGCGTCAGCATCAAGGCTGCTGCGCAGGTCCTGAGGCAAAGCTGCCTTAGCCTTAGCTCCTCCGCTTCCCTAGGCTCCAGGGATGGAGCCGCCGTGGTGGATGCTTGCCACCCCTTACCCCGCCTCCAATTTTTCTTCCATGTTCCCACCTTTCATCCAGCACCAGCCTCAGTTTGGATGTATTCTATTCTGGGAGTGTTTGTGCCAATTTAACCGAATAATAATGGGGACTTTGAGGGTCTGTGTCCTCGATTCATGTGTGACTGTGTGGAACCTTGCAACCCCCCAGAGGCTTACTTTTCTGATGTGAATGGGGATATCACCCACCTCATGGGATCTGGGAGGTTTCAGTGAGACAATGTGCGTAAAGTTCACAGTACAGAGCCAACTCCGGAAAGGATCCATCAGCTCTTCACAGAGCCGGGCCTCTTCCCAGGCACAAAATTCACCCTGCCCCATGTCCACCCTTAGCTGCTGTGCACTACAGGGAAGTGTTGCAGGCTGCTGAATCCTGTCTTCATTTGTCCTCTCCTTTCTCTTTTAGGAAAAGCACCTCATTTTCTACGACTCCAAAATGTCGAGGTGAACGTGGGGCAGAATGCCACGTTCCAGTGCATTGCTGGTGGGAAGTGGTCTCAACATGACAAACTTTGGCTCCAGGTAAGAATGGGAAAAGTTCCTGCTCCAATCAGGATAAGGGAAGGGTTTTTTTTTTTTTAAGTACCCCTGTTCTTTAAAAGAGTTCTATCCATTCATAATCTCGTTAAATATTAACCACAAATCTTTTAGGTCGACTTTGGCATACTCATGTTATAGATGGAGAAACTGAGGCTCAAACCTAAAAGTTTCAGAACTACAGTTTGGGAGAACAATCTTTTCCACTGACTAAAACCTTTGTCTTTGAAGCACAGATCAACAGGGTTAAGTAAAAATGAGTGTTTTAGTTCTCAGGCAAGTGGTGTCATAAAATCTTGACTATTAGGTTCTTGGACATCCAGAGTTTCAGTAGTCCATCAATAAAATCAAAATCATTCTTTTCCTGGAATATGTCTATAAAAGGAACAGCACATCTGTTCTCTGGTTAAATGAGTCGGTTGGTAAAATCCATCAGGAAAGTGTTTTAAATTTGAATTTGTTTTCCTGTTGTTTCTGTTCATCTATGCTACATCCCTAGCAAGATGAGAAGGGGTCTTTTCAGGTGGGGGACACAGGTAGGGGCTGCAACAGAATTGGAACACTAATACAGTGTTAGCAATGTGAACATAGATACCAGGGTCTGTGGCAGCATAGAACTATGTGCTATTTAACATTTAAAAAATTATTTTTATACAGCTTTATTGAAATATAATTGAGATGTAATACTTTTAGTATACAATTTGATAAGTTTCTGGTCCCTCCCTGCTTCCACCCCACCCCAGCTTGTAGAAGACAATCACTGGTGTGCTTCTGATACTATTAGTTTACGTGCTCCAGAATTTTACATAAATGGGATCATGCTGTTTGTACTGTTCTTTCACTCAATTATTGTGAGATTTATCTACATTATTGTATGCATCAGTATTTATTTAGTTTTTGCTGACATATATTCCATCGCTTGAATTTATCTGGTCACCTGTTGACGGACACCTGTTGGTTTCCAGTTTCTGTCTGTTACAAAAAAGGTGCTGGAAATATTGATGGGCACATTCTCATGTGGAATTATTCTTTCATTTCTCTTGAATAAACACATACAAGCCAAGTGGTTGGGTCATCTGGTAGATAGATATTTAACTTTTTAAAGAATGGCAAGCTGTTTTCAAAAATTGCATGCAAAGTGACCAAGAATCTTGAGCTTGGTCCTTATTGAATGTGTAGCAATGGATCCCTTCAATATGTAAGAATATGCTGAATTAATAAAAATAATAAAAACAATGGTACCAT
This sequence comes from Aplodontia rufa, assembly GCA_004027875.1. Lineage (NCBI taxonomy): Eukaryota > Metazoa > Chordata > Mammalia > Rodentia > Aplodontiidae > Aplodontia > Aplodontia rufa. Next base: position 181,356 of record PVKS010000303.1, read on the forward strand.
TTCACATCCCTACCAGTGGTCTGTGAAGGTTCTCATTGCTTCACAGCCTCACCAGCACTTAGTGTGATTAATCTTTTCAGTTTTAGCCATTTGAATAGGTGTGGAATGGTACCACTTGATGGCTTCAAATGTCATTTCCCTGGCGGTTTAGTATATTGAGCATGTTTTTTTGTGCTCCTTTCCCCAGATAGCTCTCTATTTCTTTTCATGGAAGTTCATACTGTTGCTTTTCTTGAGTTTGAGCCCATTTCCTGCAGCTGAAAAGTCCCATGGCAGAAAGAACCCAGTCTGGGGCTAAGAGTTCTTCCTTGCTACTTAGCAGCATAGCAGAATGAAAATAAGTGGTGTCTGCCTATGTTGCTTCCCTGGGCCACAAGGGAGCATAATAAACTTCCACATCACTCCAGTATTAAGCAGTGTTATTGACTCTTCTCGTTATAATTAGCAATCAAGTGCATCTTGCTCCCAAGAAACTTTGTTATTTCAGTGGCTCGCCCCAGCTGAGTCTTGAGAATGAGGTGGGCCATCATAATATTTTATTTGGGTTTTCCCAATTATTTTATGATCGTTATTGCTGTGGTCTGAGTTGCATGCCTTAAAACTTAGGTGTGTTAATGGGAGGATGTTAACACAGAACATACTGGAAGCTTTGAGGAAAGTGGTTAGAAACCATTGAGTTTCTGCACAGCTCTCCCACATCTTAGTTATTTATCTAGTTTTCAATGTAAACCAAATCTTATTTCGCAGATGTTTTTCAGGCGGCTTACAATGGGATATAAAACCTGTCCAGATAGCATAAATTAAAAGTGAGGGAACCCAAGATGGGAGAAGAATACTTGGGAGCTGCTAATAATGCGAAAGCTGCGTTTCTGCGCACCTGCGCTTCCTGTGAGTCACACAAGGAGCCCACAGTGCCACAGCCGCCAATGGAATAAAGAAAACTTGTCAGATATACAGTTCACAATGTCTGCAAGATAAACACAAACCAATTGCTCAGGAAAATTCTAACTGTTGTTCACACAGAGGCCAGACAGGAATTGTTCCCAGGAGTCCTCATAAAGAAAACACTGTGTGATGTAATGAACGGCATTCCCACCACAGCCCTATTGAGGGCACACAAGTAGGTTTCACAGGCCTGTTTCACATAATGATCTTCTGGATAAAAGCGGTCTGAAGAGGTGGAAGGAGAGGGAGGGGGTGGGGAGCTGCAATGGCAGAGGTCCCCTGCTCTCTGCTAATCTGCCTCCATCCTGGGACGCTTTAAGTGTATCTAGTGAGTGAGTAGATCCAATAACTATGTCTCTAAGGGAACATCCCTAAATATTGTCACCCTCATCCATATTTTAGGAAATTTTGGGAAAGGGACCATTTATTCTGTACTCCAGCAAGTGCTTGTGTGGCTGGTTAAGCATGGGCTTATACAGAACAGTGTGCTTGGAAGAAGGTTGTACTGGTCCCAGGGTCTTTCACACAACCAGCCAATAGGAGGCACACATGTGCACGCACACACACATATGCACACACACATGCACACATGCATGCACGTGAAACTTTATCACGCGGAATTAGCTGACGTGATCATGGAGGCCAAGAAATCCCAAATTCTATCATGTGCAAACTGAGACCAGGGAAGTGGAGCATGGGTGTAATTCCAGTTCAAGCCCAAAGGTACAAGAACCAGGAGAGCTGGTGGTGTAGATCCCACCAAGGGCAGGAGAAGACCAGTATGCCCTTTCAGAAATAGAAGAAACTAGAATCAAGAGTACAAAGACTCCATTGACAGAATTGTCAGTGTAGCACAATAAAAATACAAATGGGTACATCTTTCCTGAACGATAAGTAGGCAGAAGTTATCTAAAACATTGAATGTGCATATTCTTCCAATGAGCAATCTTACTGATGTTAGTTGACTTAAGGAAATCACCAAAAACAGGGATGAAAGTGTACCTGCAAGAGGACAAAGAATTATAGAAACTAAATATCCAGTAAGAAAGACTAATTAAGTAAATGCTGGAATGAAGTAATTAAATATCAGAGTACAGACATATACTTAATGACATTTTCATACTTGTAATTAAATGAAAAGAACATTATCAAACTATATTCGGTATGTTAAATTTTATGAAAAACACACACAAATATATACATACATGGATATGTTATATATACATCCTTAAATACACACTTAGATACGCACGCACACAGAATCATGAGCCACCTCAGGAGTGACTGATTGTGATGATAGATCATGTATACTTTTTATTTTCTTCTGTTTTCTGTGTCATCCAAATGCTCTAAAATGAACATAGGGAGTTACAGAAACAGAAACAAATGCTGTTAGAAAGGAGAAAAATTGTCACTTTTCCCTGGATGCAGAGTATTTTGAGGGTGGCAGGAAGCCTTGCCTGGGGTTGGGTAACTCATTCTGACAGAAGCAAGGCCCCCTGCAAGGACGCAGGTCACAGTCCCTCAGCTTCCTCCATAACCTGTCTCTGCCATCAGATATGTTCTTCCGGGAGGCTGTTTAGAATATTCCATGTGTGGCCTCCTGTCTTACTGAAGCTCACAATGCTGGGGGACTCCATCCTGGAACTCCCTGGGGACTCCGCAGCAGATCCTTTCAGCCCCCCGGTGCACTGACCCTGGGGCCTCTCTACAGAGGATTCGCTCCACTGGAGGTTTGTACAACAAATAGCATGTGAAGAGTCTCAGAAACGAGGCCATGTGTCCAGACACGCTGCACGGATCTCAGTAGGAGCAGCATATATGCTGAGACAAATCACAGGCACCGGAGCGGGAGCAGACCCGGATCTGGCAGGAGAGGGCTCCTGCCCCTGGGAGCCCATCGGCTCCAGTCAGCTGCTTGGGGCTGATGAGATAAGGAGGCACATCAGTCCTCTGTGCCCCCTGCAGGGTAGCCACTGCTCTGGCACGCACAGGGCAGCACTCCTGCAGAGCAGCCTCTGCTTCCTGTCTCCTGCCTGTGCTGCTTCTGACCCAGACCTCCATTCCATTTTAGGGTTTTAGCGTTGTGGCCACACCATAACAGAACTGTGGTGATAAAACAAGGAAACTGCTTATAACTGCTGACATTTATTGAGTGTTTACTCAGAATGCATTCCATTCTCATAATCGCCGTTTCAGATAGCTGCTGATATGGCCCTGTGGTGTGGATGAGTAGACTGAGCCTCAGGGGTAAGTGACATCCCCAGTGTTATGTAATGAGCAGCTGAGGCAGGCTATGAAGGTAGATCTGTGCCTTTTTCTGGAATCCTGGCTCACCCCTTCACACCTGCCTGGTGGCTTTGTCACCTTGTGTCACCACTCCAGCCTTTCATTCTGTGTAGGTGGCTATTAAGAAACAAGCTCATTGATTGAGCCCATATCTACACTGCAGTAGGCACTTACATACGAGTTTCTCAAATCCACAAATAAGATCAACAAAATCAAAACACCCTTGGATATTTTTAAATTACCCCTCTTACTTCTCTTGTCCCCTTCTTAGCTACCAACTATGAACGTGATATCTACAATTGCAATGTGGTTTTCTTCAATTCCTACCTTGTCCCAGAAGTGATCTTTATAAATGTCACCAGCAGAGTCCTTGTAAAAGCCAAGGGGTGCCCATCAATCCTTGTTCAGAGGCTCCTGGACTTCATGGACTTTACATTCTAATAAACCCATCACGAGTTGCAAACATTGTAAGTCAGACATGCATTTAATACACCCGGGGTACCCACCACCAAAGCCTAGCAGCACAAGGTTTAGCAGAGTACAGGTGGCTTCCTCTCAGGGTCTCTGGGCTGGATGGGAGTTGTGGCTTACTGCCGCTATCCAGCATCTCAAGAGAGTATTGTGCCACATAGCCTAAGATCAAAATTCCAAATCTGAAGTAGTTTCTACTGGATATATATCGCTCTCACAACACTGTAAAGTGGAAGATTCCAAGTCAAGCCATCATAAGTGGGGTACCGTGAATGCCTTTTCCTTTAGCATTTGATAGTGTTCACCGTTCCGTCTTAGATGAAAATCTGCTTGCCCTTTTAGATCCCCAAAGCTTATCAACATCTACGAAGGGTCTTGGATTTTTACCTGGTTTGCCTGACAGTGTGGTCTGCCATAGTGTAGGTAGGGGAAGGGGTGGAACAGGTGGAAGAGAGGAGGCCACCTCCAGGGCCCTCAGCCATACCTAAAACTCCACCCCAAACCCCTTCTGTGAGGGGAAAATGGGCCACCTTGCCATTAAAAGGAGGAAGCCAGATGAACACAAAGGGATTTCAAGATCCAAAGGGAACTTCCGTATCTTGGGCAGTAGGACTGATCTAACGTTTACCTGTTACTAGTTAACATACTAGTATTGTGGTTGGCTTCCCCTTGGTTTGCCCACCCCCTGTGCATTTTTGGTATGAAGGGAGAGAAACTTATGCATGTGCTATAGAAAAGAAATTATGTCAAATTCAGCTGGCAGTCAAGGTGTCAATCAACCGCAGATCTGCCCGAGGAAAATGGGGAGAACCAGCACGGTCTAATGAAAGTCAGTCTCACTATTGCAGGGCAGTGCCTTGAGCTGTTTCGCCAGCTAAAGCTTTGCTTTGCTTGGAAAGTGCTTGCATCTCACAGGGATGGTGTGGAGGGTAGACCCAGGTAAATCTTTGCAGACATCTCTGTCATAGCTTAGCAACGCCAGTTTAGGAAACCACAATTTAATATATTTATTAATAGTGTTATTAAGCTATCACTTGCAAACGATAAAACTCAAGTTTGATTTTTTTTTTTATGTTGAGTTGTGTCTCCATTATCACATGCTCTGTCTTCTCTGACACTTTTTACCTGATGGTCACTCCAGATTAACAAATGGTTCTGGGTTGGGGGTATAGCTCACAGTGCTTAGCATATCTGAGGCCCTGATTTGATCCCCAACATGATAAAAACTAAGGACGGCTCCTTTTAAGCAGTTCAAGAAATGAAAGTGTAGTTGGGATTTGGATCTGCAGAGAAGGTTGCATTTTTTCAAGTTCATCGGCATTTAATGCATGGACCTCCTCTTCCCCGATCCTGCGCAGCTTCACCTCTGAGGACCCCAGCCAGCTCTGACCTGGAGACTTCCCTCTCATCCTTATTGGGTCTTTGTTTTTTCTCTTTGTTACCTTTAAGCCCATCCTCAATTTATAGCCTTCAGGCTTCCAGCCCAGTTCATCCCCCCCCCACCCCGTGCTCTGGCAGGAACTGGGAGAGAGTGTAGAGAGCAGAGTTGCTTCTTGCCCTAATGGACCTCACCTGCTGGTGGCAAAGACAGATACTGAGCAACTGTTCACACAGCTATTCCATCCCAATTTGAGGAGGCGACAGGGGAAGACAGGCTGGAGAGGACAGGGTAGAGGAGGAGGGGAGGGTTACATGTGTGAGAGGAGAGCTCTGAGAAGCGAGCCAGAGGTGGGCAAGGGGATTTATTACTCAAGGAGATGGCACATGGGCAGGCTTTTTTCCAATGCTCATCCGCTCCGGGCTATGGCTTCCTGCAGGGTTGATGCCAGGCCCCTCCTGGCCCTCTGCAGGAGCTTTAAACCCAGAAACCAGCCCCAATGGGCCATCAGCCATGCCTGCAGTGGGCCCTTGGAAGGGTTGCAGCACAGCTAATCAAAAATGATTTATGTCTACTTCTATTTCTTTTAACTTTTAATAAAGAATAATCAAAAGCTATTCTTTAGAGACTGCCAAAAAGTACAAATATGCTCTTAAGAGAATCAGTGGGTAAGATTTTTAGCAAGTTTCCAAATGTCATACCATTGCAATGGAATGGCTAGAAGTAAAATGAATATTCATTATGGATGGACTGTGGGAATTTCACTACATGTTTTTTGGTCAGGAGATTCCTGGAGCAATCAGAACAATTTTCAGTTGCAAATGCTGGGCCTGATTTTATTTTATTTATCTGTCTATTTTGATGTGAAGCTCAAACCAGCACACTGAAGGCTTCTGGACTGGGTATTAGAATATCTCCTGTAAAGCAGGCGTAATATCTGTTCTGTGAAACCAGAAACAGTTTCCTTTCATTAAAGACAGTAATGTTCCCACTTCTGCCAATTACCAATCAATCGCAAGGCTGCCTGCTCTCTCTGAAATAATGACAGCCATTTTTGCAGGCCGCATCTTATCTCTTTGTGAAGGGAATAATGTCATGACACTGGAGGAGAGTGGATGGGGAATTGCAAAATGGCAAGGCCATTAGACATACCTTGATAGATAATCAGGTAGTGGGAAAACAGCAGACGTTCCATGCATTAGGCGTCTCTTCTTTTCCGCTTTAGGTAATTCCTGGAGAGAGAGAGAGAGGTCCTTCCTGGGGAAGGATGCACATGTGCTAGGGACAGGAAGATTAAAGTATGGGTACATGAAGGCCCTGTTCTTCCACGGAGTTTATGCTCTGAAACCAAGCTGCCAAGCCCAAGCAAAATGAAGAGGACCAAGAAGGTGGAATTTGAGTTGTTTTTAAAGATAGATGAGCAAATAAAAGAAAAGAAAGCCAAAGGAAAAAGAGATTGAGAGAGAGAGAGACAGATAGACAGGTAGATGGATCTCGAAGGCAGTTGTTGCCCTGAAGGGGGAAATACGCATAGAAGTAGGAGTCAGTGGTGCTGCTGATGAGGCTTTGAAACGCCTCTGCTCAGTTTAGAACAAATGTCAGGGCAGACGCAGCTTGCTGGGCATACAGCTTCGTAAGCAGACAGAGACTCTGGGAAAGGAAAAGGTAACCATCCTTCAAGGGAGCTCAGTCACCTCTAGGTCAGGACAGGTGGCTTTGCCCATAGAGAATTGCCTGAATTTGGGTGGCTGAGTGTCCTTGGTGCAGTGGCCAAGTACTCAACCTTGGGGAGTGGCTCTGGATTTCAGTCACGTTTCCATTCATGCGTTTTGTGGCCTCTTGCTTTTCATTGAGGGACTAAAAATGGCATTAGCCTTCAAGTTCTTGAGAGCCATGCCAAGGTCTATATCAACAGCGTCACCCAGGAAGCTGTTAGAAATGCAAATTATCCAGCCTTGCACCAGACCTCCTGAGTCACCTTCTGGGTGATTCTGATGAACTCTGAAATTTGGGAACCATTGCTCTATACAGACTGAGATGTTTAAGAAAACTTCACCCAGCCTGCTAGCACATCAGATGTGCTATAACTTCATGCCATATTAAGACACCTTTAGGCAGGGACATGTGACGATACCTTGTCCTTTCTTACACATGAATCTCTGACTCAGTGATCCCCAAGATTTCCACAAAGTCGGGCATCTGGGCTTCCGTCACAGCATTACCCAAACTGTTTTCTATGCACGAGTCATTTCTGCTAAAGGCATTAGGTGTTCTTTCAAAACACATGGAAATTTCTAGAACACTGCATACTCTACTCTCACAGAGCCATGGGGTATAACTGGACAGTGGATGGGTGATGTGATTCATGCCCCAGTCTCTGGAATCAGATCACCTGGGACCAAATCCTAACTTAGCCACTCAGCAAAGTCACATAAGGCTGTGCTATTCCTACAAAGGCTCATGGACCAACAGCTTCAGCAGTTGGGCCCCGCCACAGATCCACTGAATCAGAATCTGAATTTTTAACATCTCCAAGTGATCTGTATGTAGTAGCTGAAGCTTCTCTAAAGCATGGTGCTCTCTGCCTGTTTTCCTACTTGGTGAAGTAGATATAGTAATAGGATCTATCGCTGACTTCATCAGGCTTAGAATTATCTGGAGGTTCTGATCCACACCCTAGTTCCTGGTTTATGAGGCCCAGGGTACGGCTAGAGAATTCGTGTTTCTAATTCATACTGGTTCTTCGGGATGCTGATAGTCAGTGTGGGACCACACTCCGAGAACCACAGCTCAAGGCTATTCTTAAGAGGATTGCTCTTTCTATGCCGACCCTGTTTTCCTCCATGAAGAACGCTATTCCAGGGCTCGATGTTTTGTTTATGTTTTTCTCTTTTTGTGTTTTGTTGGAATCTTTACCCAGCCTGTAAATTCCTCTGGGCAGAAATTATACCTTCCACACTCCACACTCTCTTATTTTCTGTTTTGTAAAATAATGAGTACATTTCCAATGTGATTAATAATAGAATAGAGGAAGGGGGGAGGAGCTGAGACTACCAATGCCAATAAACAACATATATAAATGGATATCAGCCCTGGAATTCTCTTAAAAATTTACATTTCTATTAAGTTCCTGGGTGCTGCTGATGCAGCTGGACCTTCAGGAAGAACCTCCTTAGGGATTTTAAGAGGAGTAAGTAAAACGCAGCCTGCATGTGCTAACACCACACCTAGCACACAGTAAACCCTCAAAAGTGTTAGTTAATGTGGCTTTTACTTACTAAATGCTCAGACAGATCCTAAGTTGAACAAAATATCCATCAAACTCAGTGATGCAACTCTTTGTTCATGGGGTATATTACAAGTGATCTTAGTGCAGGGCATTAGAGATTTTTGCTATGACCAGTGTCCTACAGAGATCTCTTCCTAGGTCCATTTAAAATACAAAAAGATACAGAAACAAAGTACTAACAAATTTAAAGGCATAGGCTTTTTGGATTTCAGGCGATGCCATATGTAATTCACTGGAGCAGGTGGAAATAGGAAAATGCCAGGTAGAGTGGGTGGTATTACTGCCCTTGATGGATCCGCCTTCCAAGGCAGTGACTCCAGCCGCCCAGCACCATGCATTCTGGCTTACAAAGCGCCGCAGCATCCTTCCCCTAGAGAAAAGCCCTCCATCAAATGGGAGGTTTTCGATATTACGGCATTTGCAGCCAAATGGATGGAGGTGGAAAAAATTTTTCTAAGTGAATTATCCCAAACTCAGAGACTCAAGGGCCGAATGTTTTCTCTCATTTATGGAGCTAGAATACAAGCGAAAAGAGTATGTTACATGGCCCATCTAACAATTACCTCAACATGTATGAATTTTTACACGATCATGGGGAGCCTTGCCTAGGTTCCTGGGGGATGTAGGAATAGGGGCAGGGAGTGTGGAGGGGAATAGGAAGGGCATCAGGGAGACCAGAGAGAGGTAGTATGGGGGAATCTAATCTGAGGGGAACCTCCGACTTCCAGGAGAAGTCCAGTTAACTTGGGGCTTAAGTAGAGTGAAACATGGAACCATGGGGAACCCAAAGGCGGGAAACCATGGTCTGGCACCAGCCTTGGCTTGTTCTGTCATTACACTTTTATTCTTGATTGCTTGATGATGAACCCCTCCTAACTGTAAGACCATGTTTATTGAATAAAAATTTTTTTAAAAATGAGAGGTTTTCTCCTTTCCCTGCCTGGCAACCCATGCCCCATGAGTGACAGCCATGGTGATATAAATGTTGGCCCCCTAGCCTCAAGGCAGGATCAACTCTAGGGTTCTCTTCATGCTCTGGGGTCTCCATGGGATCAGATTGAAGCTCAGCTCCTGTTTTCACCACATCTTTGCCGATCCCTTTCCTCACCTTCCTTCTTGTCCAGATAGCATTGATGAATCGCGGAGTCTCAGATCTGCTTTCAGGAGGGAAGTGTGGAAATGTGTCCAGTGGTCTCAGAATCAGAAGGGCTAGATGATCATTCCACTTAGAACAACAGACACACGGCTTTGAAAAGTTTGCCACAAACGGAAAAGAAATCTGCCCTGAAATTTCAGAGGAAGGATATACTTACATCTGAAAAATATTATAGGAGCCAGAAGAAAATTACTAACAAGCCGGAGTGGTGGAGAAGGGCCAGATCTGGAAGCATCTTTTCCAGGCTTCCATATGCTTTTATTTATGTCCTGCTTGTCTTTAGTTCTTCTCAGGACTGGCTTCCGCACCTGCCTTTCCTCACTCCTAGCACCCTGTCATCTCATCCCTATTCTTTATATGCAATCTGACACTTTGGTTGGAATCCTTTTTTCTTTAATTTTTAGTTGTTAATCCTTTACTCCCTGAGATCAAACACAGGGCCTTGTGCATGCCAGGCAAATGCTCCACCACTGAGCTGTATGCCCAGCTGTTGACTAGGAAACTACTCTCCCGCCCTATTTCAAGCTCCAGGGACTCCGTGCTTGCTCCACTCCTCATTGCCCCCCAAGCCTGCTCAGTTGCTCATGGACCTGGATTTCTGCACTTTTACCTGTTTATCCAAACTTCCCCCCCGTTTTCTCCCTTGGCATTTTCTCTTCTGACCCGTGCTTCTTGCAAATTCACTTTGCTTAAATCACTTCTCCATGTGGCCACGGCAGTTCTGACATCTGAGACTCTCACCATCGAAGCATGTGTTCCATGGTCTTCTGGTATCCCCCTGATGTCTGTTTCTGGGTTCTACTCACCTGCCTTGACCTTCAGCACCAGCCGGACTTTCCTCGCCTTATCTTAAACTGCTGGGTTCCCAGGCCGTTCCCATCTGGACTCATCTCTCTAAGCTTAACCTCTGTTTTTCCTTGCCCATGGCCCATCACATCACTATTTCCTACAGTGACTCTGGGCTCTCCTTGTCCCCATCCTGCTGTTGCCTTCTCCCAATATGACAAGTGTGATTATCAAAAGGCCTATTTTCCAGAGATTTTATAAGACAACCTGCAATTTCCTATCCTTCGATGAGAGAAAGGCTCTTGGTTCAGGAGCTGAACTGAAAAATACGAACCATTCAGGGGATGCACTTAATCCTCTCTGGTCCTCTGGAATCTGACATCATTAAGAAAATAAGTAATACTGAAAGTGACATCAAAATAAAATTTCGGCCAAATGTGAAAAATGAATATCTTGCGCTTAACCAGCCTTTTTCTCTTTGTATTTGTTTCTTTTTGCTATCGTAATGATTTCTGCAAGTTTAACTGCTTAAAACAAATTTCCTTAAAGTTGCAGCAGTAAAAAGGGGCATATGAGATTCAGTGGGTAACATTAAGTAAGGTGTTGGGGCCACATTAGTCCCAGAGGTTCTGGGGAGAATCCATCCCTTTACTTTTGCCAGCTGGTGGAGATGGCCTGGGTTCCTTGGCTCCTCCTCCAGCTTTTAGCAGGTGACTCCATCCCTCCGACCTCTCCCCAGACCTTTTTCTCTGACTCACCTGCCTTGTTCTTTGACTTATGAGATCTCCTATAATTGCATTGAATCTGGGTAGGTAATCCAAAAGGACCTCCTGATCTCTGATCCTTAATCAATCACATCTTCAGAGTCTGCTTTGCCAGGTGATATCATGTACTCACAGGTTCCAGGCATTAGGAAGTGGGGATCTTTCAGGGGCTGTTCTGCCTATCACTCTTTGCTTTGCTAATGTCATGGTTAATTTGGAGATCTCTGCTAACACTGGAATGTGTCTTGTGATAAGCACTTTACATGTTTTCTCATGTATTTTTTTTTGAGAGAGAGAGGGAGAAAGTGAGAAAGAATAAATTTTATTTTTTCATCTGGCCTTTGTTTGTCCAACACTTAGTTATGTACATGGTTCTGAGGTTTGAACCTGGGTCCTTCTCAAATGCCAGGCAAGTGCTCCAACCACTGAGCCACTGCTCCAGCCCCTGTCATATATTCTTTTTTTTTTTTTTTAAATTAGTTAAAGATGGTCTTACAATTAGGAGGGAATCATTATCAAACAATCAAGAACAAATGTATAATGACAGAGCAAGCCAAGCTTGATGCCATTCCATATTTTCCCCCCTTGGGTTCCCCCTGGTTCCATGTTTCCCCCTATTAAACCCCCGTGATGATTGGACTTCTCATGGAAGTGGAAGGTTCCCCACTAAGTTGATTTTCCCATACTCCCTCCCTCCAGGCTCCTTGATATCTTTCCTATTCCCTCTCCCCTCTCCCTGCCTCCCTCTCTATGTCCCCCAGGACCATAGGCAAGGTTCCCCCTGCTTATGTAAAACTTCATATGTGTTGAGGTTATTATTAGCTTAGCCATCTATCATACTGTTTCCAATTGTATTCTAGCTTCCACAAATGAGAGAAAACATTAGGCCCTTGAGTCTCTGAGATTGGGATATTTCACTTAGCATAATTTTTTTCCATCTCCATCCATTTGGCTGCAAAAGTCATAATATCGTTTTCTCTAATAGCCGAGTAGAATTCCATTGTATATATGTAGCAAAGTTTTTGAATCCACTCCTTGAGTGAGGGGCACCTGGGTTGGTTCCATAATCTAGCAATGGTAAATTGAGCCTGTAATGTATTCTTTACAGTAACTCCTTGAAGTGGGTATCCTTATTAAATCCATGGTACATATAAGGAAACCAAAGCTTACAGAAATGAAATTGCCTGCCCAAGGTTACACAGAGGGGTGTTTATCTTTGTTTATTTTTTATTAGTGATCCCTATCCTTTCTCTAGCTACATCCCTGTACTCTCACGAGTCGAGTTGATGGTAACCTCCTGGGAGCTCACTTGTGGCCATTGGTGAACAAGTCATATTCAGGAGAGGTTGCTTTGGATTTGGAAACAATTGACAACATGAATCCTACACCAGATGGGTTTAAATTGTACATTATTTTTTTCTGCCTAGATTTTTATATTTCTATTTATCCTTAGCAGTCTGTCTTTATGAACCTCAATATTTTGAGTTTCCATTTATATCTTATCGTGTAGATGGTTGCCACTTCAATCTGAAAATTCAGTTCTCATGTTAGTCCAAAAAGACGGCCTAATACATCTTGGCAGTGAATTTGCATTCCATTCATTGAGTTCTCTTCCTTAGGAGCATCCTTTCCTTCTATGGAAGCTAGCTGTCTGTTTCTTTATCAGCGTGTCCCTCTCCAGTTCTTTCCGTCTTTGCTTTCTTTGTTGCCTGGGTTATTTTTTTAAGTCTGTCCTCCAGGTTGTTGAGTTTCTGCAGTGCTGATTCTGCTCTTTACCTCGAGTGTCCTGGTAAAATCTGCAAATGTCACTCTTTCTTTCTGCTGCTCTTCCCTGGCTCCTCCAGGTTTCTTTCCTTTCTTGGGACTTTTCCTTATCCTCTCACTGAATAGTCCATGTTTTGTGGAGCCCATGTATTTATAGTGCACTCAATCTCTCCTTATTAATCTCTCGGATTTCTTGGCTGTTCACAGACTGGGTGACTGAGCTGTGCCTCATGGGCTGGTTGCTGGCCATGTGCAGTTTTGCTATCTTCTCTGCCCTGCTTTTTTTTTTTTTTTTTTTTTTTTTTTTTGCCTCAGGAAGGAAGTGGACCCTAGTGTCACTCATTTTGCATACACTGTCCCACATTTATAAACGAGGGTGCTGGAAGAGATGAGTGATGGGGCAATACAACAGCTGGTCCAACGTCAAAGTAGCACACATAGGGTTTAAGGGCAAGCTCTGAAGGCAGAAGCCCTGCATTCAAATCCCAGCCGTGCAGCTCCTAAGCTGGGCCACCTTGGTCAGGAGATTCCACTTCGCTGAGCTTCAGCTTCCTCATAGCTGTGGTGGAGATCAGAAGTTGTACCCACCTTAGGTGTTTGCATGAGGACTAAATGGAAAGGCGTATCAAACCCTTAGCATGGAATAGTGCTTCTTCAACAATAGCTTTAAAGACAAAGAAAAATGTGTTTTTGTTATAAATAAATCAGGTTGGAAAATATCCCCCAAAGCCTCCTTGCTCATCTGTCCATGCCCACTCAGTGGCCTGCAGTGCCTTGTTCAGAAAAGAAGCTCCTTTTGGTGACCCCAGTCTTCTGAAGCCCTTCTATCCATTCTGCATCGCTCCTCCATATCAGGGTGCTTTCCCAGGGTTTTAGTTTTGCAGTGCTGCAACTAAAAGACCTGAACAGAACAGTTGCAGAGGAGGAAAAGTTTATTTGGAGGCCCATGGTTTCAGAGGGCTCAGTCCATAGACAGCAGGCTACGTTCTTCCGGGCTCAAGGTGAGGCTAAGCTTCATGATAGAGGATGTGGTGGGGCAGCAGGTTAAGGTATCACCAAGAAGCAGAGAAAGAGAGCGCTCCACCTGCCAGATATATCCCCAGGGACCATCTCCTCCATCCACACCCCACCTGCCTTCAGCTACCACCCAGTTGATCCCTGCCAGGGAATTAATTCACTGATTGGGTTAAGGCTCTCATAACCCAATCATCTTACCACTAAGCCTTCTTTTTATTATATATAAATTTATTAGATATAGATATATAATGCTATATAATTAAGCATGTTCATCTGCATGATAGAATTTTTTAAAATTTTATTGAGGAGTTTTTGTGTGATCATAAATGCATATGTAGAAACAATATGATCTGCCCCTGATCCTAATCCAGATTCACCTCCACATTACCTCCACCCCAGTCTCTTGACTCCTCTATATTTCTGCCATAACAGATATGTCTTTATATGTATGTGTATGTATACACACACACACACACACACACATACACACACATGATTGTCCATTTTCCAGAATTAAATAATTGTATTATTTGGCTTCTTGGGAGAGTAAGCTACATTGTTAATTCTCCCCCTAGAGTCCTCTCTATCATCCCTCCCTCCCTCTTCCTACCCCCACCCATATGTCTATGGTTCTCCTAGATTATGCATTGCTTCGACTTTGTAAATCTAGTACATGAGCTTGACCTTTTACCTAAGCCTGAGTTTACTCTAGCCTCCACAAATGAGGGAGAACATTTGAACCTTGAGTCTCTGGGTTTGGCTAATTTCGCTCAGCATAATTTCTTCCATTGCCATCCATTTACCTTCAAATGCCGTAATATTGTTATTTCTAATAGTAGAACTCCATTGTGTGTGTGCATGCATGTGTGTGTGTGTATACCACAGCTTTTAGATCCATTCATCCACTGAGGGCCATCTGGGTTGATTCCATAATTTAGCTATTGTAAATTGAGCTGCTGTTGTCTTCACACATGAGTTTTGGGGGATACCTCATATCCAAACTGTAGCACCCAGTATTTGCTGGAATCTTCTCTATTTCTTCATTGCACTATTGTGGGAAGGGAAATTGCCTGTGGCATCTGGTTGTTTCTTATACTTGGTTCCATGTGGCACAATTTCTTGCAAAGATGGATCAAGCATGAGGCAGGTGATTGGTCATTTCAACCCTAATGACTTCATATCCTCCCATCTCCACTTGCATTGTTTTTGGTCTGGTCATGTTGGGAAACTTCTGGCATGCAAGGGTATTATGGCTGCTTCTCCTACTATCATGTCTGTTCAAGCATACTGTTTATTATTTTCAAGTATAAAGATAATGTGTGTTTAAGGCAGAAAGTCTAGAGAATGTTAAAAAAAGCGAGCAAATATTGCCTACAATCTTCCTGTCTAGCCCTGAGCAGGTCTCCATTAGCTGCTCTGTGACGGGGGCCTTGGTTCCTCCATGTTCCCTGAGCTTAGGCTCACTTCTCATGTCTGCTACACAGCGGAGCAGGTGGCTCCATCTGCCCCTGTGTCTCTGTCCTGACATGTCATCAATGGGGCTGGGTTGAAAGAGAGCATGGAGGAAAGTAGGTCATGCACGTGGCGAGACTGTTTATCCCATGCAGGAAGCAGTGAAGATCATATCCCAGAAGGCTCAGGGCATGGGAATCATAAATCACAAGATTTCCCTGAATCCAGTCGAACAATTAAAACACTCGATTTCACTTGAGAAAAAAAAATTAAATCAAGGCAGACAGTAAGGATGAGGTCTTAGAAAAACGAATGCTTGCCTGCAGGTTGGAAAGCCTGGATGAGGGACTTATTTGCTCTACATATTTATTTAACCTCTTTGACATTTGAATTCTTCTGAGAAGAGCAGCAATAATACACACCTCAAACAAGGCTGTGAAGATTAAAAACGAGGCTTAAAGAAAAATACCTGGCTCAGGGTCTGGCATGCACTAGGCGTTTAATAAATATTCCCTCTAGCTGCATTTACATGGGTGTGCCTTAGCTGCTCCCATAACTTATAACTGTGGGAGAGTCTTATTCTAACTCAGAACATCACATCTAAACCTCAGGCTGCGGCAGATGAAAGCCCATGTGAATTCACCTTGACTCTGGAGGTGTTTGCCTAGTTGGTTCCCTTAGCGGGGCTCACAGTCAGGAGTGGGGGGCATTCAAAGATAAAGTGTGTGCAGGTTTGTTCTCCATGAAGACCTGGATGGCTTTCCAATGGTGGGGTGACCGTTGGGAGCTTACTCAAGATGACAGGGAACTGAACATAGGTTTTAAGGGAGATGGACTATTCCCAGGGAAACAGGGCATTGTGGGCAGAGGGAAGAGCATGTGGTGAGGGGGCCGTGGGGACAGCGTGGTGCAGGAGGCTCTGGGTAGGATACCAGGTCACCAGCTGTGGGGCTGGGAGCCAGATTGTTTATTGTCACTCCACACAGGCTGGGATCTTCACTATCTCCCCAAGCCTGTTTGTGACGGAACAGTGTGGTTTCTGCTTATGGGATGAAGGGACTACAGCTTACCCCGAATGCAGGTTGAGCAGGGAGAAAAGGTGGTCGGGTTTTCTTTTTTTCTTTCTTTTTTCTTGTTTACTTCTCAGCAGGCCACTCCCCACCTGAAGCAACTCATTAGCCAAGTGTCTTCTTAGATCACATCACTAGCACAAAGCAGGCCAGAAGCTCTTTGTCAATAGTGGGAAGTGCTGGACCCCAGGAGCATGGGGTGAGAACATCCAGGCTGGAGGTTGCCAGGGGAGCCCTGTGATGCTGATTTCTCCTGTCCTTCTCTTGCTCTGTCCTGCAGCAATGGAATGGCAGAGACACAGCCCTCATGGTCACCCGTGTGGTCAACCACAGACGCTTCTCAGCTACGGTCAGTGTGGCAGACACTGCCCAGCGTAGTGTCAGCAAGTACCGCTGTGTGATCCGCTCAGACGGAGGGTCCGGCGTGTCCAACTACGCAGAGCTGATTGTCAAAGGTGAGTGCCACCAGCCAGTGTCTCTACCCTGAGTGGCAGGGTTGTTGGGCCTTCTCTGTCCCATGGCAGCGTGGTGCTGCTGGGGAGTTAAGACCCCTTCTGTCATCGCTGCTGCTGCTTCTTACATTGGATAGCAGGAGACAAGAGTCTCTATTTGTCTGCCTCCAACACCCCACGAAAAGAAGGGGTGCTGTTATAAAACCACACAGCACTGCACTGTTCTTCAAGGTTGACTCTCACAACTGGGATACACACGTGAAAGGCTGTGGGGTGCCCACACAGAGGACATCTCCCAGTTTGGCTTCCTTTTGTATTTAAAGTCGTGATGAACACATGTCCTTGTGCTTTGGTTCCGTTCTATTGCGGTGTTCTCATAGGATTGTTGCTGAAGGATGTTTTAAATTGAAACTTCAACACAATGACAATATTTGGGAGGACTTCTAAAATAAATAATCCCCTACCCCACTGGCCTTGATTTGATTCTTTTCAGTTTTCTTCTTCTTGCTCACCTTGAGGTGTTGTTCACATGCGTTCTGGTAATATATGCGTGTTATTTCCTTTCCTGCAATTTTTTTTTCTAGAAATTGAGCATCCTGCTTATTGTTTGAAGCTCTGTGTAATCTGTGTGGTCATTGCTAATGGGTGTGTACTGTTACATCCAGCGCATTTTCCTATTTAAAAGTCCCCCTATCTGCAGTCATTGAGGTAATTCCTGGTGTTTCTGCTTTTTATTTTTGGGTTTTTTTTTCTTTCCTTTGGAAGCACAACAATTAACACTTCAAAGCAGTTCTTCTGAAGAAAATGCTTTTATTCCATTGAACCAGATTCTTTCCTTAGGATGAATCCCAGAGGTAGAGTTGGAAGGCCAAAGAATATGAGCATCTTATGGATTTTTTTGTGTTGCAATATTGCTTTTGAAAAAAAAAAACAGTTTGACAATTTGCACTGGCAACAACGGCGTATGAATGTACTTGTTTTACCAATATTATGCTCACCGATTAAAATTCCAATATAGTGTAACTTAGTGAATGAAATAATGAAGATGTTCCTACAATGCCAGCTGTAGAAAAATACCTGGAGTGTTTGAAGGGAAAAAGAACATCAATCAGTCTCCAGACGGCTGTGGAGAGGGGTTTCTCAGTTGAAGAATGTGTGGCGTGAAAACCTTGACCTGTCTTTGCTGGCCTCTGTGTGACAGGTCACCTGGTTGCATGCTGAGTTCTCTGTCTGGGCCATCTCGACTCCAGATGGATATTCACGTGGCTGATGGCGTGTCACCCTTCAGGTCTCAGCTTGAATGTCACGTCCTCTTCTCCTGGCCCCACCCAGCCTCCTTTCCTGTATCTCCCTCTTCCATTGCCCATTGTTATTTTTTTTTTTGTTTCCCCTTTTTACGATGTAAGCCCTGTGACAGGAGAAGGATCATCTATTTCCTTCTAGGTCCCCCCCCCCCCACTTAGCACAGTACAGTGCCTGGCACGGGGTCTGTGTCTGTCAAACCCCAAGAACTTGCCAGTGTTCAACTATTTCGGCCTGGGCAATCTGTCATTTCATAAGGTTCAGCTTTCCAAACCTCGTGTGGCATAGTGGGTGAGTGAGTGAATTATGGGCCTCAGTAGGCATTCATTTGATCACCATAATGTCATGAACACTTGAGCAGACGATCAACAAATTAGGCAGCCATGAACAAAACAACTAATACAAAAGAGTCAGCCTTCAATTCATTTACACCGAGTGCCATTAATATATAAAAGAAGCCATCATTTTGATTGCATTAGGCTCATATCTTTGCTTTTTTGGTGCTGTAAGATTGATTCGTGTGACACAGTGGCCTTTGCGGACCTTTCAAGTCCTCAGTGAATATGTAATTTCCTGAGTTGTTCCCTGGAAGGCTCATTATACCTCTTCGATGGCCGTCCTCCCACGACAGACTGGGAGCCCCTTGAAAGAGAAAGGGTACATGGTGTTCTCTTGCGTTCACTATGACCCCGCGAGCCCCTTGCAATCGCAGGGTGCAAGGTTGGTGATAAGAGAATAGGGCAAAGAGAACAGAGCTGGTGTTATGCTCTGAAGTTTTCACACACAGATAGCTGGAAACAAAGTGCGTGCTTTACCCTTTCCTGTGTCCCCCATTTAGTTGCCCACTTAGAGTGGGAGTCACACCCGGAGGCTACTGGAGCATGGCATGTGGTACTGTGTCACCACCTAGGTTTGCAGATGTGGCCGTTCGGAGAGTGATTCGTCCTTTCTTGACCTTGCAAGCTGAGCTAGAGTTAAAGAGAGGTCAGTGCTGCCTCTGGCTCCAGGGGACCAGCCAGTTCTGTCAGTACGATCCAGTGATCACTGCTGCTCTGAAAGATCTTCAGTCCTTGTCACTCCAGTATATAGGATGTGCTGGGTGGCACTTTATGGTGGGCAACGGTGGGTTGGTGCTTTCTTTAATCTCCCATTTTATCAAACCCAGATGAAATTTGTCTATATTTTCAGCATAGGATTTTAATATTCAGTTGGTGGTAAGCCACAAACTTGGTCCTCTAAATGTAGAGAAGTCCCTTCACATATGTTCCCTCATTTTATCTTAATTGCAGCTGTGCACGCTGGTTTTATTTCAACTCATTTTATGGCTCAGAGAAGTAGTACAGCCAGGTGGAGAAACAGAGGGTAGTCCTGAGAGGCTGAGCTGAGGTCCAGCTGGGCCTGGCTCTTGCTGTTTTGGCCATACCTGGAGGCCTGAGCATTGTGGCCTTGTTGGTACCTGGGGACACAATGTCATGAACATTGTCCACGGGGAGCAGATAACAGGTAGGACTTATGCCTGGAGTCCCTGGGCCTCTCTTGCCAACTTGCCATTTTAATTCATGAGTGCCCACACTCCGCTCCTGGTTAGCTTCCAGAGAAACACATTTAACCCTTCCCCGTGCACACATGCACCTACTCACATATATGCACATGCACTGGAAGACTATGGTGTCTAATCCAAACAAAGAAAGGAAAAGCAAGGATGCCCAGCAGCCCAGACCACCGAGAAACTGTCACCTGGAGTGCGGGCCCAGCACCCCTTAGAAAGCAGCAATCGAGAGCATCCAGGGGAGACTGTCCTGGGAATAGCAGCTCACTTCCCTCCTAGAGTCTTTGTCTTTATAAGCCGCGGTGCTTCAGCAGTTTAATAGTGAAGTATTTGCACTAGAAGAAAGAAAAGAAAACAAAGGGAAAATATTCATCTTTTTTAAGGAAGAAAGACAATCTGAAAATCACAGTAAAAAAAAGGATCCTCCAGGGCCAACCACTGTCTTAGTGGATGGGCTGTGGCCTTCATTTCCTCTTCCTGAGCGTTGATAGATTGCTGCATCTTACAGATGGTGTGGGCTTAGGGCTGGAGCCCCTGGCTGACCTTGGGGCATCACAGAAAGAAAATCATCCCTGTTTGATTTTCTTCCTCTCAGGTTTCTTCCATTTGGTTCCAGTTCCGCAGGAAAGACGTCACAGGAGATGCCTGGGTTTGAATCCTGGCCCTATCCTGTTCCAGCTCTGTGACCTTGACCGTGACATAACTCCCCTCTCCCCACCCCAGGACCTACACTGGTTCATCCAGGAATGTATATAGGATCATCGCCCCTAGAGGAGGTCCTGAAGATTGAATGCAACCGCAGGAGTTCTTGAAACAGTGCTTGGTTTCCAGGCTCCAATGTGTTTGTTAAATAAATGACCCATGCAGGTGGGATTTCCCAGGTGATGAGGTAAAGAGGTGAAGGACTCCATGGGTGGGACAGGACATCTGACCCGGGGCCCGGTTTAGAGAAACCATTTAAGGCCTCAGCAAAGTTGGGCCTGTGCGCCCCTCCCATAGAGATGTGCTGAACATAGGAAAGGGAGGGAGGAAGTATACAAACGTGGACTTGGGAACATTTGGGGCATGGCGTCCATGCAGGCAGCGTTCTCTGGGTCCCCTCCTATGGCTACCACTGACTAGATGGGAGAGCTCATCAGATGGTCTGCTGGTCTCCAGCCATCTGGCCACATGGGCCATGTCTTCTGCGGCATTCTCTCAGAAGCCTAGCCATGGTGTGGTTGAGAGGTCACGGGGCCCCTCAATGCATGGGGGTGCCAGGCACTGGAGGCCGTTGGGCAGCTGCCACAGCAGGTACTCATGCTGAGCTGAGCAGCAGAGGTGCAGTCTGGGTCCCCAGCTCTGCCCACACAGGAGTGTTCATGGCTGGCTGGCTCGTGGCTCGCGGGCATCCTGGGATGGAGATGAAGACTTTGGAAGGAAGGTGCCACCTAAACTGAGTTAGGTAATATCACATTCTCTGGGCGACAGACCGCAGTGAAAGCAAATTGAAATTACTTAATTCTGAAGAGCTGTTTATTGAGTTGTGATAATGTACCTGGGTATATGCTAGATTACTCTGTAATTGAGGTTTCGCTCAATTGACAACCCAGCCCCTCAACCTACCTGTTCCAGGCCACTGCTCACAAGGGTACTTATTCTCTCCCCATTTCTGGTTTTCACATGTCTTCGATTTCAAGGTGTTTTAGCTTCATTTAAGGACATGGATGTCTTTAACCAAAGTCATTCAGCCTGCATTGTGATGAAAATTTTCTAATTCACAGGTTTGGTGGTGGTGGTGATTGTTAAACCAATCCTCCAACTCTATTGCACTGCATGCCATGTGCTCAGAACCCTTATGAACGTGATGATAGTGCGTAGAGAAAACAATACTGAGGCTGAGCTGCAGATCTTGGGATTTAAGTATTGTCGTGAGTCCCACTGAGGCACTGTGGTGGGTCCACTTAGGCATTGTAGGACTGAGGTTCATCTGGCTCCATGAGCCTGTATGAGCTCAGGTGAGGATGCATTTCCTCCTGGCCTCACTTCCCTCTGTGCAGTGGAATGAACCCAGCTAACTGGGTCCTGTGACAGGGAGACAGTATCACGTAAGTGTAGATCCTAGCACAAGGTAGGTGCCCACCAAATCATGCCTGGAACTACTGACACTCATACTGTTACTATTACTAAGGAATGTTGCCCAAAGACAGTGTCCATTTTTCCTTGTCCTGATTTAAAGAAATTCTGTCCCATTCAGAGACCTTAAGGTCTCCCTCTGCTGAAGAGGGTGGAGGCCACCAAATCCAGCTCCTTGGCTGAGGTCAGTTACGTTGCAGTCTTTTCTTGTTTCTTTTCTTCTTTTCTTCTTTTCTAAACCTTTTGTTTCAACATAGAAAATCTGGAAGTCAGGTCAGAGACACTATGACACTTTCCCAGGATCACACAGGTTAGAAGGGACAGGTCTAAGTCTGCCTGTCTCTCCTTCTATTCCTATTTCTTACAAAAATCCACTGTGATAGGTTTTGCAATTGGATGAGTGCAGAGGAAATATAGAGGATGCACAGCTAATGCAATCTGGAAAAGTCTGGGAGGGCTGGTCTGAATGGTCTCATCTGATCTGGGTCTGGTGACCTAAAAGACTCATGTGTCAAGGCAGCATGGGTGTGTTCTGAGACATGAGTGGGAGGTATGTTGGGGCTGGAAATGTAGGCAGAGGGACATTTGCAGACTCTTTGTACCAGAAGAGCTGGGTTTGTTCATGAGGAGTGAGGGGCTCCAATGCCCCTATCCTTGGTTCATGGGCAGTTTGTGTACTAAAAGGGCTGGGTCCCTTCATTCAGCTCTTCTTCCCTTTGCTGGCCCTTCTGGGCACAGTGGGAAGCCATTTCCAGGCAGCTGGCTGTGGTCAAATGCACAGAATATGTTTGGAAACGGAGTGAAGATAAGAGGCATAGGGAATTGGGTGGGACCCTAAAAGCAGACTAAGCAGGGTTTGAATGAAATATATTTGGGATGCAGAGAGATGAGACACAGGAGAAAGGGCATGCAGCAAAGGGTGCATTTTCAAGCAACTGGCCACTGTGGACATCTGGACCTCAGTCCTTCTGGGGAACCCCAGAGTATGAACAGCCTCTGCCAGTTGCTGGTTAAAGGATGTTTCTAGGGGTGCTAATTTCCTGGCATGGCTGTCCTATTGCAGATAGCACAGTTAGCTCCTTTTAGAGCTTTGTAAAGTCTCTGGCCATTGAGATTCAGATATGATAGTTAGACTTTGGCCTGTGTGCACTGAAACAGTAAGGCCTGAGAAATAGAGCAGGATACGCCAACTTCTGCAACAGGATCCCTGCAGTATCCATGGCCTTCCAGGTGACAAGGCTGCTGGCCCCTGCCTCAGCAGGAGCAAGAGCAGCTGTGGAGGCCAAGTATACGTGGGAGGAGGCAGAGCCAGCAGCCCGTCTAAGCACTGTGCCTGGGTAGCCTCTGGGGGACTTCAAAAGCTCCTTCAGAACTGGATTCACGTTCTGGGAGTCCTCGAAGGGGCCCTGGGGAACTGTTTTCTCAGTGGTCAGAGAACGGGACTAGGGTGAAAGAGCTGGGGCTGTCCTGTATAAACCCTACCTCCTGAGTCCATGTGGAACCTGCCACCTTCCACCACCTCTTTGACCACACCCTAGACCAGAGGTTGGCACACTTCAGTGGAGGGCTTGATAGTCGATACCCTCAGCTTGGTGGGCTATAACAGCCTCTGCTGCTCAGACTTAGCTCTGCTCTTACAGCAAAAGCAGCCATAGAAAATATGCAGATGAGTGAGAACAGCATTATTTACAGAGCCTGGCAGAGGGCTGGGCCTGACCCACAGTGTGGATCCCTGAGTGGGACGGAGGCCTGGTCTCCTCAGCTGGGTAGCTGTTCTAGCTTCCTGCTGCTCCTCTTTTGCCCCACTAAAGGTCTATTTTCTATGCAGTGGCCTTAGTGACAGCTTGGGGAAAGGTAAATCATGGCATCTTCCTGCACAGACGCTCCAGTACTTTCTGTCATTCTCAGAACAAAATCCAAATTTCTTACCATGGCCTTGAGATCTGGCCTCTGTCAGTCTCTTTGATTCCTGGCCTCTATGCCTGCGTCTGCCTTCCCAATCTCTTCTCTAGCCACACTGCTTCAGTTCCTCTAATTCGAGCCACATTAAGCTTGTGGTGACCTCAGGACCTTTGCACTTCCTTTTTTCTCTTTGCCTGAAATGTTTTTCTTCCAGATAACTATGTGGCTCCCTTGTTTTTGTCACTCGGGTCTCTTCCCTGACATCAGCATCTCAGAGAGGCCTCCCCGCTCACTTTTCTAAAGGGACAGCCACTCCTGCTTCCACGCCTATATCTAGGAATTCTGTACCTTTGTACTATGCTGTTTTTTTTTCTTTTTAAACTGGGTCTTAACACTGCCTGACATTGTCATTCGTATCTATTTGTGCACATGTTAGCAAAGCTTTCCATCACTATAATGAAATACCTGAGATAATCAAGTTATGAAAAGAAAAATGTTTGTTTTGGCTCACAGTTTTGGAAATTTTTGGCCAAGATGAGATGGACCCATTGCTTTGGGACTCTAGTGGGTATGCTTGATGACAATGGTGGGGAGCACAGAGTGGGCCAAACTGCTCACCTTAGGGCCAGGAAGCAAAAGAGAGACCAGGGTCCCACGTTCCCTTTTGAGAGCACACCCCCAGTGACCTCAGGACCTCCCAGTAGGTCCCAGATCCTAGGGCTCCACCACCTCCCAGGGGACCTTGAAGGACATTCAGAATCCAAACCGTGGCAATGCATCATCCCCTTTCCTACTGGAACACAAGCTCCTAAAGGGAGAAGCTTTGTACGTTGTGTTTCCTGCTGGTCCGCAGCCCTCGGAGAGCGCTTGGCACAGAGGTGGTGCTCAATCATCTTCTGTATCCATGGAGAGTGTGCCAGGCCTCCTCCCTTCATAAGCCTGCATCCTCCCTGAACACCCTCACCATCCCTTCCCTTCTTTTGAATTTTATTTTTCCAACTTTTATTTTTGATTGACACATAATAACTACATTTTTATGGAATACAGTGTGATACTTGAATGTTTTCACCATGCGGTGTTTAAGGTGACGGATATGCTTATTACCTTAATTGATCAGTTTCGTTCCTTCCCTTTGAAGTCTCTCGTTGTTGTTTGAGCTCCAGGTTTTCCTCCTGCCTGTCAGGGAGTTTTGTGTCCTTCACAGTTGCATCTTGCTTTATCATTTCCTTTAAGTATTATGTTTTTTCCTTCATCCATATCTTCCCACTTGAGGGGGCTGTGAGTTTGTACTTCCCTGGGTTTCTGCTCTGATCTTGCTTTGACTTTGCTTTGGTTGCAATTTGGGGTTTTAGTCCACCAGCCCAAGCCATGAGACTTAGGCAGCCAACCATGTGGCCATTGGGATCATCATTTTTGAAACCTTCCTGGGTCCCTTTTATGGGAAGATTTGCCTCATGGTGAACCCTATCTGTTTTCCTAAGAGTCCTGCCCCAACCTGTGTCTAAAAGTTTAACCATTTTTCATAGCAGGCTCAGCCACCTCCCACCGCTCTACATTGCCTGACCTTGGCTTTCACTCCTCCTCTCTACAGGTTTCACTCTGGGTAGGAAAGTATCCTCATGCTTTCTTAGTTTTTTTTTTTTTTTAATCTTTCTTTAGTCATGACTTTTATTAATGAATTGGGTCACTTTTTACCGTAATGGCAGTTATCAGATCGCAAATCAGGAGTCTTCATTTCAAATCCCAGTTCTTCTCTATATTCGCTGTATGAATTAGGAATGTCATGTCATCACTCCCTAATTATAAAGTGGAATAAAATAGTGCCAACCCCCCAAGATTTGGGAGAGCAATCATAGATATGGAAATTCTGGGCAAATAAAGTTCTCTGTGTCTCTGCTTGTCTTTATCAATCTCTGTCTTTCCCACATTTTCCAACTATTAGCCTCTGACTAATTTCCACCTTAGCCTCTGACTCCCTCACTTTTCAGTAATGTGCCCCCCGCTTTGCATGGGAAGAGAGAAATGACAGATGGGAGAAAAGTGAGAAACTAACTTGAACATATGTGTGTGGGGGAAGTCACCCGGGAGATATCTATGAGTATTGTAGTCTATACAGGCACAAAGACCAGCTTATTTTTAAAGAAGCGCAAATGTGGATAAATAAAACCTGACAAGTATTGGTTTCCCTGAATTATTTTGACTACTTCATCAGCTGCATGCTGATGTGTTGCATTAACAGTTTTAATGCATTTGGAAATTAAATCAACGCAATTGCATTCAATCCTTGTTCATTTGGAACATTACCCTCCTGTGTTCAAATGGGAAAATGATCTGGGGCTCTGGAATGAGCTGCAAAGGCTGAAGCTCCCTTTTGTGGACCATTCTTTGCATACCTGACCCTTCACTGGCTACCTGAACCTGAGATTGTATTTAGTCTTCACCATGGTCCTATCTTGCACATGAGGAAGCTGAAGGCCCAGTCCTCAGAGTCACTTGGTCCAGGCCCATCCTCTTCCTGCAGTAAAGGAGACTGTTTTCTGAGGCTCCCGATACTAATTTTCTGTAATGTCTTACTCTGTGACAGATGCACGTGGGATATTGTTTTAATGACCTAAGTGTCAGGCTCACTGAACTCAGACCATGTGCTCCTACTTTGGAAGGATGTTCTGGTCATTGCCTCTGTTCTGCCACTGGAACCTAATTCACCTCTGAAACTTGCAGCCTCTGTCTTAACCGGTGCTTCTTAATGGAGGGCGATTCCTGCTATCCTAGAGGACGTTTGGGAATGTCCAGAGACAATTTGATTGTCATAACTGGGGCTCAGACATGCTCCTAAACATCCTAAAATACACAGCTCAACCAGAGGTCATTTCCAGTGAGGCTGAGAAGCTCTGACCTAGACCTTTCTCCACGGGTAGGCCTCTTTATCCTGCCGTCCTAGTGTCCAGCTGCAGTCCTGTGGCCTTCTGGCCAGGCGCAGCATGAGATATAGGAGGAGGGTGGAGCTGGTTATATGGCTGTCAAGTGATTTGGCTTCTCTGAGTCTAGGTCCCCCTGTCTGGAAAGCTGATATTTGACTTCTAATTTATTTGAACTTATGACATGGGTCCTCTCCTCTCCCAATTTCCAATTAATTACCTGGGAAGACTCGGAAAACATGTGGCTTAATTCCCCAGTGCTGAAATCTATGAGAAGCACTAGGTCTCAGGCCGGTAGTACTGAGCCCTCCAAACACTTGTGTCTCCCTCTCCTGAGTACAGGACTGCTCCTTATCACCCAGGACCACATTCCCAGCCTTCCTTGTTCTTACTAGGGTGGGGGGGTTGGTCGCTATCAAAGGCACATGAGTGGAAGTGCTGCCTGCTCTTAGTAGGTCCTCATTCTCCATAATCTCTCTGTTTTCTTTGGTTGGCTGGAAGCAGAAAGCTCCAAGCTCCAAGGAAGTTGTAGATTCAAAAGATTGAACGAAACTGGACCCATGAATCACCTTGTGGAGGAAAATCGTCTGCTAAGCCTGATTGTGATTGAAGCTGTAATAAATTATTATTGTGTTTAGCTATGTGTCTTGGAGTTTACTTGTTATAGCAGCTAATATTCCAATTATATGCAAGTTAGATCAGGAAAGACATTAATAACCTCCCCGCGCTTAACCTTTGAAACCGAATTCTTTTCTAGCCTTCTTGGAAATGAACCTGAAGACACTTCTTCCCTTATTTGCTGATATTGCACTCAAAGGTCCAAGTTCTATACAACTTGAAAGCTGGATAATTATCTGTTTTGTTGTGGTGTTAAAGATTTTAAAGATCATTTATTGATATAGCATCTACAAATTCCAGGACACATGAAGGAAGACACTGTGAATTTATGTCACACGCACACACACAGAAAAAAGCGGGGAGGGGGGATGTCCTTGGCTGTGGCCCGTGAAGCTCAGGAACTACAATGAATTGCAAACCAAATGAAGAAGGGTGTGTCTTGCACTAGGACTCCAAGGACTTTTGATCCCTGGTCAGATAGGAACTGGTGCATCAGGCAGGGTGTCCAGGTTCATAGTTCACGTCAGCCTAGCTGGTCACAAGAGCTGTCCCTGAGCCCAGGATCATCCAGCATGACACCTCTTCAGCACAATTTTGTTCATCTCCCAGTGGAGCCCAGTGACTCAACTGGGTGCTGAATGTTTCCACCTGGGAGTAGATGTTACAGGGAGGGAGGTGCAGTACAGTGCTTTGAACTGCTGATCATTTAGAAATGATCCTTGTGAAGAAATCATTTAAACATTTGAAAAGCAAATGTGGAGCATTTATCAGGGGGCAGGTGCCATAGAGCAGGATTTTAGTAACTGGGGGGGACATAGATGGTGATGGTCTCACTGTATGTAACTGGTGGGATTTAGAAGTCTACACAGTGCCCCTGCCTGAGATGTGTTCATCCTGATCCAGAGAGCCCAGAACCAGGGTTGGGGAAGGTTAGTGGAGAAGGGATGTCGTCTCCATTCCGTTGCTCATTACACGCAGGCGGCCATTTCTCAGGACTTCCATTTTTCTATTTGTCAGAACAGAAGGTTGACCAGGAGTAGTGGTGCATGATTGTAATCCATTGGCTCAGGAGGCTGAGGCAAGAGGATGGCAAGTTCAAAGCCAGCCTCAGCAACTTAGCAAGGCCCTAAGCTACTTAGCGAGACCCTGTCTCAAAATAAAAAAACCACTAAGGTGGTTGAGCACCCCTGAGTTCAATCCCTGGTACCAAAACCCAACAAGAAACAAACAGTCAATCCCCAGATGATTGTTTTATACAAGTGTGCTCACTTATTTCCTCTCCGACAATAGAGTGCTTTCCTAAAATAGCATGAGAATCAAATGATGTAGCTCTGCTGAATCATGGGGCTCCTAGAATAGTGTGAAGTGTCTGTTTCTCCTCTACCTGGGTAGGTGGGTTCTTTTCTTTCTTTTTCTTTGTTACTCTAAAGCTTTCCCTCACTCTGCCCCCATGCCTCTGATTCTCCTTTCTCATGCTTTCAGAGAACTGGTAGAAAAGGAGGCCAGAGTTTGGCCTCCTCTCTTTGAGAATGAAATGTGCCGGCACCAGCTTTTCATTATTAATCAGGGTCACATGCCTGTTGCTTTCTGTGTGTTTCCAGGGGCAGATGGGACTCGCTTGCAACCTGATAAATGGAGTCTATTCCTCTCTAATGGAACGCAGCCTGGTGGCAGGGAGCAGGCAGCTACTGGCAGAGCGGCTGATAGTTCTCAGGGAGGGGGAGCCTCTTGTGGGAGTTACTCACCGTTTGCTCCTCTGATGTCACATGTGTGAGCTTGCGTGAGGAGCTGCAGCGCCCCCAGCACTGTGCTTGGCTGTGTCTTCCAAGATGCTGAGCGGGCGGACTCTTATGGGGAAGTAGTGGGCTGCTGTACTTGACTCCTGGTTCTGTCCACTTCTTGCTGTTGAATGAAACTCTGCAAGTGACGGAGCCTCAGTTTCTCCATCTATGGCAGCATGACACCATTTGCCTCACATTTTCAGAAATAAAGTATGGGAATCATGAAGTGTGTGGGGCATACTTCTCACTGGACTTGGGTGACAATATTCTTTGTTTTCTGTGGCATTTGGTTTTCCTTCTGGTTAGGTTGGCAGGAAGACTTCACATCCCAGCCCTCTTCTTGCAGGTGAGGCTAGAGGAGTGTGTGCCAACATGACAGATGCCCCTTCCAGGCCAGGCCTCTGCAAAGCCCCCTGGGTGAGCCCCCTCTCTCTCCTGTTGAGATATCAGATATACAGAGACAGGCAGCTTTACAGGACAGAAGCCTGTGCAGTTGAGCACCCATCCCTCCCCACCCAAGACCTCTCTGGTCTGTGATACGAATGAACAAAACCTGGACCCACCATGATTCCATCCAACTCACAGGGGAGGGCCCGTGTGGCTGCCACAGGGGGGCTCTGCCCATCGCCCTGCCTCTTCCTGTCTTGATGACTTAGAAATCTCATTCTGACGTTCTGTGCAAATGACACACACCCCCAGCATCTGGACAGTGCCTCTGTCCCCACTCTGCCTTTGGCAGGAGCCCACCAGTGGCTAAAAGAGGGTTTGCTGAGTCTGGACGCACAGCAAGGGACATTACCTGGTGCTCCTTTGATGCCTTGGGGCTGGCTCCTCTGAAGGCTGCTCCTGCTCTCTGGGCACAGCTGCCACAGGCTCCTCTGTGTTCACCCAGGACTCACCCCTGTGAGCTGATCACCCTGTTTTATCCTTCGCCATTTCCCCCCTAGTTTGGCTAATGCAGTCCATTAAGTTTCCAGCCGAGCTCGCAGGCCTGGGGACAAAGGTGACTCCTCCAGATATCTTTGTGCGTGACTGCCGAATCCCAGGATCGTTTGGCTTTATTCCTTGACTTCTTCAATAAGCAGAGAGGAAAACTGCAGGTCCCTTCCTCCCAGACTTGAGCCACATCCCACAGTTTGCTGGGTACAGGCTGTGCCTAGAGCCTTGCGCTCTCTCTCTCTCTAGTTTTTTGGGGGTTTTTTTGTGCTTGTTTGTTTTTTGGTTCCAGGGCACTTAACCACTGAGCCACATTCCCAACTCTTTTTATTTGTTTATTTTTAGACAGGTCTCACTAAGTTCCTCAGGGCTTTCCTAAGTTGCTGAGGCTGGCTTTGAACTTGCATTTCTCTTGACTCAGCCTCCCGAGCTGCTGGAATCACAGGTGTGCTCCACCACAAAGGCCCCTGCTCTGAATGCTCACACTCCCTTATCCAACCATGACTATAGGACCCTTGATTGATTCTTGGTCCCTGATGTCATCAGTGGACTGTCCCACTGTCCCCAAAATCATGACAGACAGTTCATGGGTGTACTAATTGCCTTTTCCCAAGAGTGCCTATGCTAGGTGTTTCTCAGGGCATATCTGAGAAGACGCCCCCACAACCAAAATTTGTCTATAACCAGGATGCTGCCAGAGGCTGCCCTACCCTCTTAAGGCTAGGGGCAGAATTATCTGTGCCTTAGGTTTTTGCGTTTCCAAGCTTTATGTTCTTATGGTCACTTGAACTGCTTTCTGTTCCTGCCCGTTTTCAATGTCAATTTCCTCTTGCTCTTTACACCTATCTGCTCTGCACCATTCAGATTTGGAACTCAGCTCTCTGTCCTCGTAGTTTCTTCATGCTTTCATGCACGTGCACACACACGCATACACACGCATGCACACATGCTCGCACGCACAAGTTCTTTGTGGTAGACCGGACTTTTGAGAATTTGGGACATGTGTAGCCCAGCAATGGAAATGCCCCCAGGGGGGCTTTGAGGAGTCCCTGCTCTTCCAGGTCGCTGGCCACCCATCAGGAAGCTGCTGGTGATGGTGCTGGCTTAGGCGGCACTGCCCTGGCTCTGCCCCCTCCCCTTCCTGGGGGTTCTCAGGCTGAGCAGACTGGCAGCAGTTGCCTTGGGCCCTGACTGCGCAGCTACCTTCTGCCAGCCCCGCCCGCCAGCTCTTCCCTGCTGGCTTTGGATTATTCCCTCTGGCAGATGCACAGCCTCCTCTGCCTGTTACTGCATACCAGAAGTAGGGCCTCATCTTGCTGTTGGGATGGACCCCCTCAGCTTGCTTCATCCTTGACACCTGCCTGGGTCCCAACATCTCCGAGCACGCTTTTGCTCTTGTCCTACCAGAGTGGTGTGGTAATCAGCATAGCCAGGGCCAGGAGGACTCAGCAGGGGCTTCCTGGAGCAGTGGGGTGGACCCACAGAGTGAGTGGCAGTAGCCCAAGTCTAACTGAGTAGAGCCCCAGACGGAGGGCGTGGATCTATGGGCTGCCCCTGTGTGGTCACAGCCCAAGGCTCAATGCTAGGAGGGCTCCTTCTTCTCCCTTCATTTCCTGCTCTGTTTGTTCTTTATTGAGCTTATTCTCCTACATGCTCAGGGGTCACTTGGAGGCTAAGGATGGTGGTGGCTCTCAATCCACACCATCTAGTTTAACTACTTCAAAAATAAGAGAGTGTACTTCTGTTCATGTCTGTCCCAGCAAAGGATTCTTCCCAGCCCTGCCTGGGCGGAGCGCCCAACACCAGCCCTGTCATTCTGCACAGTGTCATGTGGCAGGGCCCAGAAGGAGTCATGTGCCTAATTCCATGGCCAGAGCATGAGGATTCAGACTCTCCAAGAAGATGGAAATGGGGGCTGGAGCGGTGGCTCGGCGGTTATGGCGCTGCCCTGGCATGTGCAAGTACACGGGTTCACACCCCAGCACCCATGTCCATAATTAAGTATCAGAGCAACAAAAGCCATTTGAAAAACTAAATAAAAATTGATTCTCTCTGTCTCTTTGTCTCTGTCTCTCTCTCTCACTCTCTCATTGTCCTTTAAAAAAAAAGAAGATGGAAATGGCGTACAGGTGCCTTTAACCTAAGCAGAATGGGACAGGTACAGATGGGGCTCCCCTGACTGCTCATGCTGGAGGAAAAGGACTGGGGCATGTGAAGGGCAAGGGTGTGGTCCCCCATCTGTCCTCTCTGCTCTTGTCAATGACTGCTGGCCCCGATGCTTTGCTCCCTCTTGCCACCGTGCCATTGTGAGCAAAAGGGTCATGAACAGCTAACTCGGCCCACAGCTGCCATGCTTCTTGCCTGCTCTGGTGCTGCTGTTCTGCTCCTCTGTCCTCCCCTCCCTGTGACTCCTGCCCTCAAGATCTCCCTTTCTTCACTCATGAGTCCTCCAGGACATGACAGAGCTTGGGGAGCAGCACCAGCCATGTTTGCTGCGGTGGAGTTGATAGTGGACTCCTGACTCTTATACCTGGGTGCAGGGCTAGGATCTGCACAGATGTGCAGCATTAGCATCTTCCTGTGAGTGTCGCCTGACCAGGGATGGCAAGAAATTAGCCCCGCTTGCCACCTCGTTAATGTGTACCTTGGTGGTACCACCACAGTCTCTGAATGCCCCTACTAATTGATCAATGAGATAAATATTTGTTAAATACCATTATGCACCAAGAATCATTTGGGCACAAGGATAAACCCAAAAGCCATATGGGTCAGGCCTTCCCCTGTTTTAAAATTATGCATTTTAGTGGGAAAAAACAGAGGGAAACAAATTAATGAAATCATTTAAAAGAGTGATAAGAATATGGCTCTTAATTCTGAATGGCATGTGCTTTGTGGTCAGGGACTTCCTACATATGATTCTGTGACCCAAAAACAAGGCACAGGATGTTTTGTGTTCAGTCTTGCTCTGCATTTGCCCCATGTGACTGGGGCATGTCACCATGCTTCTGACAGCTTCTTGTCACATCTGCAACATGCACACAGTGAGGCTGACCTTTTGAGTGGCTCGTGAGGTCTGAGTGATATGATGTGGCTAGAAAAGGAGTTGGAAGCTCCCCGCCTTCAGGGCTGATGCCAGCCACCTCCTGGTCCTGTCCTACATCCCACAAGTTTCCATAACCTCCTGCAGCATGGGGTTTGGTCGCTCTAAATATGGTTGTTGGGTTCCTTCAACTTGATGCCCCTAGGGGTGCTAGTGTTACACATTCAGCCTGCTATTATGCTAATTTCCTAGGGTTGCAATAACAAGTAACCTCAAACTGGGTGGCTTAAGTCAGCAGGAAATTATTTCCCCAGAGTGCTCACAGGGTTAGCCCCTTCCATGGGCTCTGAGGAAGAATCTGCTTCCGTCCGCTCTCTGAAGCTTCTGGGTGGGTGTTTCTGGGCTGCCCAGGCATGGTGCTGCGGATGCTGCAATCCTTGGGGTTCCTTAGCTGGTGGACACATTGCTCAAATCCTTGTCCGTGTTACCACATGTCCTTCTCCTCTCTGCGTTTCTGCATCCCAACACCCCTCTACTTATAATGACACTAGTAATTGAACTGGAGCCCCCTGCCTCCAGGGTGACTTTGTCTTAGCCCAATGACATCTGCAAAGACTCTATTTCCAAATAAGGTCACATTCACAGGTACCAGGCACCAGGGCTTCAACATATATTTCTGGGGGAAAGAACTCAATCTACAACAACCATATATGTTTCGTAAAGTTGGACCCTCCCTCCCAACTGCTTGGTGCTTCTGCTTCTGTAGAGTGCAGACACCTTCTTCCATGCCGAATACAGGCATGGGTCCTCCCAGGTGTGCGCAGTGGCCACAGACTCACCAGGAGGCAAGAGTAGAGTGTGACAAGGCTGTGGCTGGGAGGCTGGGGACTGGTTCTTCCCCTCCTCCATTTCACAGGGCTCCTCTGCTCTCTTCTTCAGACCCTTTCTATCTCCTGCTGTGAGGTAGAGCCTCCCTTCAGGGGCCCCAATGAGCACAGAGGGGGCCCATCCACCAACTGGACCCCATGTCTCCAGCCACAGTTCTCATGAACCTTTTCCACGAGTCCCTTTTTTCAACCATGCCAGACAAATTTCCTTTCCACAACTGCTATTGCCGGCCACCTATCACGTGACCTGTCTTTGCACTTGCGTCTTCGCCTTCTGGTGATGCCTTGTCCATCTTTGTCATCAATGGTGACCACTCAAAAGTGCACATAGTGTAGCATATGTGCCAAGCCCACTTGCTCACGGGCTCCATGAAAACAGCAATGGGACTGCTTG